>CANYBF013013013.1:0-15791 GCA_948192965.1 Dalechampia spathulata | reverse complement strand
AAATTAATGATAAATTAGTAATATTTATCTTTGACTGAAATTTAATAATTAATAAATATAAATAAAATTAATAACTTTAATAAACAAAAATAAAATGAGTAGTATTTATATTTGAATAAAATTAGTAGTTTTTAACTTTGAATATAATTCAGTAACTAATAAATATAAATAAAATAAATAGTATTTATTGTCAAATTAGACATTAATTTATATTTTTAATTTATTAATTTTAATAATTATATAATTATTTAATATTATGTTAATTAATATTAAAGCATTCATTTTCTAAATTTAATAAGATATATATTAAACAACAAATTATTTTATTATTTTTATTTATTAGATTAATCTTTACATCTATTTTTTATAAATTTTTAAAAGTAATATTTATCTTTATATAAATTTTAAAAAATAATATTTATCTTTCAATTAAAATTAAAAAAGTAATTCTTATCTTCATATAAATTTAAAAAAATAATATTTATCTTTAAATTATTAAAATTAAAAGGGGAGGGGTAGACTTGTATTTTCACTTCCCCCTTCCCACTTTTAATATGTATATGATAAATAAATGAAATGAAATAAATAAATCATACTATAAATATGAGACATTCGTTTTATTCCAAAAACACACATTTAGAAGCCGGAAGCGAAAAGCCAGAAGCAATAATAAGTTCTTAACCTACATGCTCTTCAAGTCTTGAAGATCACAAGGTGTTTTTCAAGTTCATCAAAACGTTCAAGGAATCCATTAAGGTGTTCATCTAGGTATTCTTTCTCCAATGTGAAATTTGATTTAAAATCAAGTCCCAAAGCACTTCAATCGTGTTTTTCATCAAAAATCAAGTTTAATTCAAGATTAAGATACAAAAGTTTTTGAATCAAGTTTTTGTTTTGAAATTCGAATCGAAAAATTTAAATTCAATATAACCAGCTTCAAATTAATAAATTTATTTGTTGTTCAATTTTTAATTTTTAATTTAATTTATTTTTGTTTTATAGATTTTACTCATTACAATACATATTTAAAAATCTTATGAATCAAATAAGCTTATATATTTTATACTTATTTATTGTTATTAAACTTATAAACACTTTAAATTAAATAATATAATTTTAAATATCTATATTTATTATATATTTGATGATACATATATATTAAAATTATCATGTACAATACATTTTTGACAATATTTTAGAGAACAATGGGAAGGAAATTTAAATGAAAAAATCAAAAAATTCAATGAATTTATAAAAAAAAGATGAAATAATACATGAAATGGTTAAGTTTTTCTTTTTAAATATGATTTTTCTTTGTTTTGATATTTTTTAAAAATTTTCATTTTTTATTTACAATAAAATGCAACTTATTTTATTTTATTATAAAAATAATATTAAAAAATATGAATTTGATATTTTTAACCTAATAAAAAATTTTAAAATTTTATTAATTTTAAAAATTATAAAGTTGAATTATATATAATTTATAATTTGTATAAAATTTAAAATTATTATTCAAATGAATCCAATAATATTTAAAAATCATAAAATGCTTGCATTCATACGGAACCAATTTAAATCCACATTTTATACATAATGTATATCAATCAACTCATATTATATGATAAAAGATTTATGAAAAATTAACATATATTGATGTACTTATATATAATCAATTTTCATAATATAATGATCTAGATCTTTGTTGCTTTTAAATTTAAAAATTTAAATTGAATTAAATTTGTATGATTCATAAATTTATGAATTCAATGTTGGTATAATTTTATTATTTAATTATTTTAAATTTTAAATAAATCAATCAAATCAATCATTTTAAAAATTTAAATCAAACCAATTTAAAACCTCAATAAATGTAAAAATTGTTAGTTGTATACAATTTTATAATTTTGTGTGTATTTTCTCATGAGAAGACAATTTTTAAGTTATTGCAATCATACGACGCCGTTTTATTTTTTACCGTCTCGCATGTTGGAGGTAAAAATTTACAGCGGTAGAGACGCAGTCAAAAAGGGAAAAGGAAAATTCTTCTTCAAAATCCGCTTGCAGAAGTTTGAATTGCTCCGTCACTGGTTCCCAGTCCCCATGACTGCCCTCCCACTTCAGATCCGAACCTGACATCTCAGATCTTTCTTTGAGCCACGCAAATAAACAGCTTTTCTTGTTGTCTAGGAATACTTTGAATTTTTTCAGAAGAAAATGGAGTTCACGGAAGCTTATAAGCAGACCGGTCCCTGTTGTTTTTCTCCCAATGCTAGATACATCGCCGTAGCGGTCGATTACCGTTTAGTAATTCGAGATACGCTGTCGTTTAAGGTTACTTTTTATGATATTTTCAACAAAATTATAGTGAATTTTTTGTATGTTGTTTGTAGTACTGTGTTCAAGAGTTTCGTTTCTTTTAGCTGTTAACAATTAATGAAATGAGGTCGAAAAATTTAAAGCAAAATAGCTGTTGATGATTGAGGCCTTGTATGTTACAGAATTCAAGTGAATTTTGTGTAAAATCGCGTCAATTTAGGCATGATGTTGTGTCTGGCTTTTGAAATGCGTGGTCTTAGAGTTGAAATGGTTGTATTCGAGCAATTAATGAAGTTTCAAACGCAAGATTTGGTTCAATAGCTTGGCATTTTTGCATTTTCCAAACCAGGTGTTTGATAGAATGAAGTTACAAATTTCAATCTTTTGTTAAACATTCTGAGTTGGTAGTGTTTTGTTTGCTTTATCTCTGCAGGTTGTGCATTTATTCTCATGTTTGGATAAGATTAGCTATATAGAATGGGCACTTGATTCTGAGTATATTCTATGTGGTCTTTACAAGAGACCGATGATTCAAGCATGGTCGTTAACACAACCTGAATGGACTTGCAAAATTGATGAAGGTCCAGCTGGTATTTCATATGCTAGATGGAGTCCGGATAGTCGTCATATACTTACTACATCGGACTTCCAGTTG
Source organism: Dalechampia spathulata (assembly GCA_948192965.1). Classification (NCBI taxonomy): domain Eukaryota; kingdom Viridiplantae; phylum Streptophyta; class Magnoliopsida; order Malpighiales; family Euphorbiaceae; genus Dalechampia; species Dalechampia spathulata. The sequence goes on along the minus strand of CANYBF013013013.1, from coordinate 12,817 downwards.
CGTTTAACCGTTTGGTCACTTGTTAATACAGCCTGCGTTCATGTTCAATGGCCTAAACACGCATCTAAGGGCATTTCTTTTACCAAAGATGGAAAATTTGCAGCTATTTGTACGAGACGAGATTGCAAGGATTATATAAATCTAGTTTCATGTTATTCATGGGAGATAATGGATACCTTTGCCGTTGATACATTGGATTTAGCTGACCTTGAATGGTCACCCGATGACAGTGCTGTAGTGATATGGGATTCACCTCTTGAATATAAGGTAATGGATTTTGTGATTTTCAAATTGTTGGCAGTTTGATGTTTTGTGAAGGTATGTAGTTGAGGAGGCGATGCTATGTTTCGTATGCAATGGGTTTTTAATCAAGGATGATGGTATTGGATGTCATTCAGTTTTGGTTCGAACTATGTGGTTAGCAAGAAAGTTAAATGCTCATGGTTATGGTTGTTATATTTTATTCAGGTTCTAATTTATTCCCCAGATGGGAGGTGTCTGTTCAAATATCAAGCATATGAAAGTGGACTTGGTGTAAAAAGCGTTTCGTGGTCTCCTTGTGGCCAGTTCCTAGCCGTGGGTAGTTATGATCAGATGTTCCGGGTTCTGAATCACCTGACGTGGAAAACTTTCGCTGAATTTATGCATTTATGTACTGTCCGTGCTCCTTGTTGTGCTGCCGTCTTCAAGGTAATTGGTTTTCTTTATTTTTTAATCTTTGAGTTGAGTACAGACATTCTTCATTCTCTCTCTCTAAATTTTCCAGGAGATGGATGAGCCATTGCAACTTGATATGTCTGAACTATGTTTAAGTGATGAACTTCTCCAAGGAAATTCCGGTAAGCATGATGGTTGATCATACGACGTGTTATATCAAATTTTATCATCTTTGCATGCAATCATACTGTTTTCTTGTTTTGGTTTACATTTATAGTAAGCTTAATCACCTCTGTTCTTCTGAAAAAGACGTTGCAGAGGGACATTTCAGAGTTAGGTATGAGGTCACAGAGGTGCCAATTACCCTGCCTTTCCAGAAGCCACCAGCGGACAAACCAAACCCTAAACAAGGAATTGGTAAACTGATTTTTCCTTTTGCATTAGCATCGACCCTGATGAACTTTGTTGGGTCATCCCCCCTTTCTACTTGACGTCAGGATCATTTATGAGCTTAATCTCTCTTGACTTGACAGGTCTCATGTCATGGAGTAGCGACAGTCAGTACATCTGTACTCGTAATGATAGCATGCCGACTGCTCTCTGGATATGGGACATGCATCACCTTGAGCTTGCTGCCATATTGGTGCAGAAGGATCCTATCAGAGCAGCTGCTTGGGACCCAACATGCACGCGTCTAGTTGTTTGCACTGGCAGCTGCCACTTGTACATGTGGACTCCCTCAGGTGCTTACTGTGTGTGTAATCCGCTCCCACAGTTTAGCATAACTGACCTGAAATGGAATTCGGATGGAAGCTGTCTTCTCCTAAAGGACAAGGAATCATTCTGCTGTGCTGCAGTGCCCCTATTGCCAGAATCGAGCGAATATAGCTCCGACGATTGACATCTCTACATCTAGGCTGGACAGCCCCCGATTAGCAAAACAAGGCACCTGCACCAAACAGTGATGACTCTCCCTGTTTCTTGTTGTGATATGTTGTATTTGGGAGGCTCCTGTTTGTTGTAGTTGATACATTGTTATGTTGTGAAATTACATCACTTAGGGCCATTTTTTTTTCCAACCGAAGGTCTCCAGGTGTATCCTAAATCGAAAATTGTCAGTGCCAGACCAGGGAGATGTCAACTACAATGCAAGATTGCTTGAAACTCAATGGAAACGCCAACATTCCAAAGATATGGATCAGTTTCTACGATGTTATTGCCTTGTGGAATTGGAAGCTGATAATAATATCACTATCAAGGCATGGTGTATGATTCCTCGAATCTCTGTGCATTCTGTGAAGAATATGTTCCACAGTAGTGGATTGTAGGGCCTCGGAGCGGCCTATAAAGAGTAAAAACTATAGCAAACGACATATATGCCATCAAATCATAGAATTTTACAATACTTGCCAAACTGTAGCATAAAGTTTCGGCTAACTTGGTACAAGCCAACGCGAAGGAACTTATGAAGGTCTAAAGCATATCAATATGTGAAATTCCCACCTACGGGAGCGGCTCTTCTTGAGTCTTTTGATGCTTGTATCCGACAATTGTTGTCAAAACAAGCAAACATGTAGTAAAACTTTGTTCGGGTCTTTCATTTATGGCTTGTGTTTTCAAACTTGCGACAAGTAGTTTTAAAGTTTCGGGCAACGAGTGAATCGGACAAACCCAAGAGTGATTCCATTACATGCAATCAAACCATTAAAAAGGGTCTTGATCCGTATAGTTTATGACGAATTTTGAGGGCCTGTGTAGCGAGACAGAGATGCCATGGCCAAGAAGCAAACAGGCAAAGGATAATCTGACTTTACAAGCACAGACAGAAGGAAGACTTGGTCGTATCTTAGTTATTTTACATGTTGAGACAAATCTGAACCATACTCAAAAGAGATGCTTTCGGCTTCATGTTAAGGGTTTTGTTAAATAAAAATTGGTTAACGGAATCTAATTGCCGCATGCAAGCAATTTCTAAACATGGATGCTATGGATATCATATTAATAGCTTTTGGTATGCATATTGGAAATCATAACTCCTCTTATTTGGAAAAAAGAAACATTCAAAACATGATTAGGAAGTGACTTTAATCAATAATAACTAAAAGAAGTTAAACAACATTACCTCATTTATTATGGGTTTCAATGTTTCAGTTTTAACCATAAGGAGCATAGTAGTAACTTGTTTGCTAATGATAATCATAATACATTATTAAGTTTTATTAATAGAGGAAAAATGTTAGTGTTGTTTGCATTTGGGTATTTAAGGATGAACAATTACTTTTTAGAATTATTCTTACTTGGCAAAAATTAAGGTTAGGATTCGATTTATAAATTTATTAATAATATAATGATGTAGATGAATTTTTATTAAATATTAAAAATAAATTAATTATTAATTATTAATATATATTTAACATGTGATAATTGATCCGATCCATGCTAAAATTTTCCAACATAATGAGAAATAAAATAAGGAAGATGGCATTACTGGCATGAGTTAATAATCACATTGGTAAACATATCCATATATATGTATATATATGTATATGTATGTAAACAAATATTACAGCTTAACAAGTTACAAGCACAATATACGCAAATCCACCGTTCTTCTTCTTCTTCAACCTTTTTTTATTTATTCCTGTCGTCTTCATTGTCTGCTCAGAGACCCTTTTGTCTATCTTTATATATATGTATGTGTATGTATATGTAGATGATCCGAAGGTTGTTAATTGGCTTCAAGTTCACGCCTTTGTTCTTCCTTTCCACACTTTAACCGCCATTGCACTCTAGCAAAACGCTTTAGTTCATATTGAATAGGATATTGAAACTTATCAAACACCAATCTCTGTTTTGTTTTTTATTCTAATGATCAAGTTAGGAGACTGACACAACAATTATACAGGTAATACCCATTACTTGTTTTTGCTTTAGATTTTGATGTGATGCTCGGCCTTTTCTGTAAAGAATTTCCTCTTTTCTGATTTTAATGCTGGTTTCGGATTGAATTATGGAATTTTAAATACTGGGTCTTTTTTGTGATTGTTTAATTGGAGCTTGCTTTATTGAATGTTTGCTTTTTTTTACATTTGAATTTGCCCAATGCTAGGTCTTTAGTATATGTGAGAAAGTTTGCAGCTTGTTTGATTGCACACTTGAATTTTTCTGTCAATGGATTTAACGGCGTTCGCCAGATGGCTTAAAGAGACTGTATTATTTGTTTGTCAGTTGGTCTTTTAATAAATCTGTTGTTCTTTTTGTTTGTTATCGGTCTGCATTGTTTGAAAAATTTGAGCTAGTTTGATCGATGAGTTGTGCAAATCTTGAATTGAAGGATTGTGGCGTTCGCAATCTTAGAGCTGGTTTGATTGGGAGATGACTCGAAGGGTGAGGAGAAGGTTGTCACATCTGGTAAAAGATAAGGAAATAGTGGAGAGCAATTCAGGGGCTCCAGACGGTGAATACTTGGATTTAAAGGCCATCACTGACCTTGATTGGACGGCCTTGCCTGATGACACAGTTATTCAACTCTTTTCTTATTTGAATTATCGAGACCGAGCTAACTTGTCATCAACATGTCGAATGTTTAGATTAGCAGGTTCATCCCCTTGCTTATGGGAATCACTTGATTTCCGGTACCACAAGTTCGGTACCGAAGCAGCAATGACACTTTCTTCTCGATCCAAATATCTCCGAAAGCTTAAGTTTCGAACAGCAGAGTCTGCTGATGCAATAATCCATCTTCAAGCGAGGGGCCTTGGAGAAATCATTGGTGATTTCTGCAGGGATATAACAGATGCTACAGTTTCAGTCATAGCTGCAAGACATGAGATGCTCGAAAGCCTCCAACTTGGGCCAAATGCATGTGAAAGACTTAGCAGTGATGCCATCAAAGCAATAGCAATTTGTTGCCCCAAGTTGAGAAGGCTTCAGCTTTCAGGCGTCAGAGAAGTTAGCTCAGATGCTATAAATGCTCTGGCTAAGCATTGTCAGCATCTGCTGGAGGTTGCATTCATGGAATCAGATGCTGTTGATGCAGTAGCACTAGGAAACCTGGCCTCTGTTCAATTTCTATCCGTTGCTGGAACAAGAAACCTGAAATGGGGTTTGGCATCACAAGTTTGGAGTAAATTACCCAAGTTAGCGGGTTTAGATGTGTCAAGGACAGATATAAGTTTGGGTTCTGTCAGAAGATTTATGTCATTGTCTGAAAACTTAAAGGTGTTGTTTGCCTTGAGCTGTCCGGTTTTTGAATCTGAAGCAGATAATGACATGGCATATGTTTGTAAGGGTAAAATATTGCTAACCGTTTTGAATGATATTCTCAAGGCAGTAGCCTCATTATTTGCCGATACTACTGAAAACAAGAGTAATTTGGTCACTTGTTGGAGGAAATTAAGGACCCTGGATAGAAGCTTGGATGAAAAGCTCTTATGGATTGAATGGGCACTGTCGCATTCACTTCTGCGTATTGCAGAGAATAATTCAAAGGATCTTGATGTTTTCTGGCTCAAGCAAGGGGCAACACTATTGCTTCATTTGTTGCAAAGCTCAGAGGAAGATGTTCAAGAAAGAGCAGCTACGGCTATTGCAACTTTTGTTGTCATTGATGATGAAAATGCTACAATCGATTCTCACAGGGCTGATGCAATTATGCAGAATGGTGGAATACAGTTGCTTTTGAACCATGCAAATTCATGTCAAGAGGGACTTCAGTCTGAAGCAGCGAAGGTGAGGACTGAGGATCATTTCTTCATATATCAGTCCTTAATCATTTAGAATTTATAGGCTGCAGGCTTAAACTTTTGGCAATAATATTGAACTAAAAATGACTTGTAACTGAATTCGATATGTAAAGATGTTTTATTTTATAGCATTGCTACTTGTATTCTTGATACTCATTTGACCCTAATGTTGTGAATTCGATTTCTTAGTAGTTGGACCTGACATCATCCTGTTTCTGTTCTGCTGAGCTATCAGGCCATAGCAAATTTATCTGTTGATCCAAAAGTAGCAAAAGCTGTTGCTGAGATTGGAGGAATTAAAATCCTTTCCAATTTAGCTAGTTCAATGAACAGATTGGTTGCTGAAGAGGCTGCTGGGGGTCTATGGAATCTTTCTGTGGGAGAAGATCACAAGGTTGTGAATGCTGAAGCAGTCTTTCTACTTGTTCAACGCAAAATCTCTAGCTGATTCAATTCATTTATGTGTTCAGGGTGCCATTGCTGAAGCTGGTGGTATAAAGGCTCTGGTTGACCTCATCTTCAAATGGCCTACTGGCAATGATGGAGTTCTTGTATGTATCTTGTGTATCTAGATTATGACTTCTTATATAATTCTGCAGCTGCAAGTAGCATTTCAAGGGTGAAATGTTAACCTTGTGATTCTTCTCAGGAGCGTGCAGCTGGGGCGCTTGCAAATTTGGCTGCTGATGATAAATGCAGCTTGAAAGTTGCAATGGCAGGTGGTGTTCATGCTCTAGTGATGCTTGCTAGATCCTGCAAGTTTGAAGGAGTTCAAGAGCAGGTATTAATATAATATAAATCTATAAATAAGCATTTTCAAATGTGCTGAAACTAGCATGTAATACTTCTCTTCTTTAGGCTGCCCGAGCATTGGCAAATTTGGCTGCTCATGGAGAAAGCAATAACAATAACGCTGCTGTTGGTCAAGAGGCAGGTGCACTAGAAGCATTAGTCCAACTCACAAGTTCCCAACATGAAGGTGTTAGGTAAAACGTGTTCTTTTTAGTTACCAGGAGCATGCTAACAATGGTTGATCTCGTTAGGACCATCTCTTTTGATCGGAATTTCATGTTGTTACTCAAAAACAGGCATGAGGCTGCTGGTGCACTGTGGAATTTATCGTTTGATGACAAGAACCGAGAAGCAATAGCAGCAGCTGGTGGCATCATGGCCTTGGTAGGCATTGCCGTTATATGAATAACCTTATAGCGGTTGTTTGCTCATTCATCTCTATTTCTCTTGTTGCATCATAACTTAACCATTCACATCTAACATTTCATATTTCAATTAACAAGCTTTTGATTGTTTAAAAATGTCTTGCTATGTATAGTTCTTTCCTGTTGTTTCTTTTTCTAATGGTCAACTGACGTGGTAAAGAAAGGGAGGATAGGAAGAGTATAGGAAACTGATGATGTGATTAATTTTTATTAATAATATTATTAAATAAAATGATATAATTATATTTAAATGATGAAAAAAATGATTAGATGTAATTATTAATAATAATTTATGAAATTGAGATTATAAATAATAATAATTTATATTATTATTTTGTAATGATTATAAAATTAACGGTTGGTAATTTTAATATTAATAATAATGTAATATTTAAGATTAGATGATATTAGTAGTATTTATATTATTATTAATAATATTATTAGGAGTAGTATATGTATTAATTATAGTAATTATTATTATTATTATTGTTGTTGTTATATCATTACAATATAATTATATCATTTTATTTAATGTTATTATTAATAAAAATTAATTATTTCTCAATCATTAATAATATTTATATGGCTTTTATCACATTTTTTCTCAAGGCTTCGCTAGTATAATTGGTGGCCACACCTTCTCTCATCTCCACATTAGCTTCCTATCATCCCTTTTTTTGGCCAACTTAGTAAACACACCAAACCGGGAAATTAATTTCATTTCGCACCAAATAGGAAAATTGCAAATTTCATTTCCCTTTTCCTATTTCTTTTATTGATCGTATCATTCTGTTTTCAAGATACTTTACCATTAATGTTTAGAATTGGTACAATCTCATCTTGTTGAGCTTCTCAATGCCGCACTAATAATGCAAGTTAATGTTCATTCAGCTAGATACTTACCATCACAAGTTATACTTCGGATTGATGGTGTTTTATGCAAATAAAAGTAACAATTGATGTTTGGTTTGGTGACTATTTCTTAGGTATCTCTTGCACAATCTTGCTCAAATTCCTCACAAGGTCTCCAAGAAAGGGCTGCTGGCGCTCTCTGGGGATTGTCAGTATCAGAAGCTAACAGGTAACAGCTTTTTACTAAATGTGATGCTTCTCCAGATTCCATCTTATAGCATTAGCATGCGCTCATTTCTTAATTTCAGACCCTTTAATTAGAAAGTTTCATCTCATCTGAATGTCTCAATCCATCATGAAACAGCTGGCCCTTTTTATGCCTTATCGTTGTCTGTTTTAATGTTTCTTTCGCTCAGTAAATGATATTTAATTCCTATGGTTGGCAGAATTTGCACCTTTGCACTTTGTTCTGCTTGCATTGATGTGTTATTTGCTTCTTTTCAACTAGTGTTGCCATTGGACAAGTCGGTGGTGTAGCTCCACTTATTGTATTAGCAAGCTCAGATGTTACGGTAAGCATCTCTCTTCTTGTCAATTGGGATGAATTATAACCATCATTTCTAGAATAAAATAGTCATTTTTCTTTAACTTTAAATCTAAGTCTGCTCTAAACTGAAATGTTAAAGAAACAAGTTAGAAAATGTCAGTTGTCTTTTTTCTTTGTCCAAAAGTCTTCTCCAAACTTGTGTCGCGCAACATGAACATGGGAAAATTATTCAAATTTTCAGGATGTCCACGAGACTGCTGCAGGTGCTCTTTGGAATCTAGCTTTTAATCCTGGCAATGCACTTCGCATAGTGGAGGATGGTGGAGTTCCAATCCTTGTACGTCTTTGTACTTCATCGCCATCAAAAATGGCACGTTTTATGGCTGCATTGGCTTTGGCATACATGTTTGATGGAAGGTACATATTTAGGATGCTTTGTTATCTGTTATGATATGGATTATCATTAAAAGTATGATGATGGTTCTGTGTCTGCTTTTACCAAAGTTGTGGAATTTATTATCCGCAGAATGGATGAAATTGCACCAGCTGGATCCTCATTTGTTGGAGTTTCGAAGACTGTAAACTTGGAAGCAGTTAAAAGGGTTGCCCTAAAGCATATTGAAGCTTTTGTTCTTTCATGTTCTGCTTCACGGACATTTGTCAGTGTGGCTGCATCATCGGCCCCAACCGCTCTCACGCAAGTTGCGGAAGCAGCACGCATACCAGAAGCTGGGCTTCTTAGATGCAGGTTTAACTTGTGTTTCTGTTAAGAAATCATTATTTTGTTTCCTTTCTTGTTTATTTTGTTTTTCTTGTACTCCCAGTGCGGCAGAGGTTGGAAGATTCGTAGCCATGTTAAGAAATCATTCTTCCATACTCAAGGCTTGTTCTGCGTTTGCTCTCCTCCAGGTAAGCCGATCAACTGAGATTTTCAAGGTTTATATTTGTCCGAGGAAGTATATAGTTGATGATACTGTCTCATCATGCAGTTTACCATGCCTGGGGGACGTCATGCAGGGCACCACATTATTTTGTTGCAAAATGCAGGAGCCCCAAGGATCTTACGGGCTGCTGCTGCGGCAGCAACAGCCCCTATTGAAACCAAAATTTTTGCGAAAATCGTGCTTCGGAATCTTGAACAGAATCACTTGGAAACTAGCTAGGGTATCCCGAATGATTCCCAGTTGGAAGCATTTTCAAAATTTTTGCCAGCCTAAGGTGGGGGCGATGGCTTGAGGTCAACCCCAAGTCTGCATGCATTTCAGAAGTTAGGTAGAAATGCTGTCATGAAATCTTATTACTCGTATGTAAAGATTCAGGGAAAGTATGGAGAATCCTGATTTGTATTTCCAGCACCAATAGCATATTTTTCTGTAACATTCTTGACTATAGAGTTTGGATATTGCCTACATCGAATCAGTGATGGTGTTGAAAGAGAAATTGTATGTATGTTTTTGTTTGAAGACGTCATCGGCTGACCTGAGCCAACCCTTCCGCTTTCCGCGGGAAACAAAGACGATGGCACCTACGGACACCCTGAAGATCGGTGCAAACAATATACCATGCAACTTGGAAGCTTGGCAACTGGTTACACATCAATTTCCTGACGGGATTTTGGCATATGCCACCTGAAAACTCAACGATGGTGTCTCGTAGCGCAGCATTTTGAACATGTAAGAAGTAAGATGATACTAATATCAATTCTTCGCAAGCAAACAAAAAAAAAAAAAAAAGGAACCGCCCATCAATGAAAATATATAAATCAATTGTAACTTCTTTTTTCCTCGCATCTTTCGCTTTCCATGTTTAATCTGCAAATAGAAACTACAAGTTGAATGTTGGGTATGGACTGTCTGGTTTGACTGGGATGACGTGGCACCTACCATGTCACCTCCTGTACATTTACCAGTATTCGTATAATGACATACAATATATTACATTATTCTGACATTATTTGGATAAAAAAATATAAATATAATATAATATAAGTGATATATTATTTTGAGATTATGTAAAAATTAATTCAAAATTTAACTTTCTTTATTAAAAATCATAATTGACATTGAGCATTAGATTTTAGATCTTTATATCTTATTGTTTGGTAATTATAAAATCCTCTTCTCCAATTTTTGAAATTCCTATTATTAATACGTTACACTATTTAGTGTAAATAAAAAATATTATTTTAAATTATCCAAATTTTAAGTTAGATAGTTTATATCTAACATTCAATCATAAAATTAATACATTTAAATTTTAACATGATTGTTCTAATTATATTACTAATTAATTACTTATTTATTAATAAAATTATTATAATGTAATTATAACAATAAATATAAATATATTTATATGTATATTAATATATTTAAATAATGTAATTAAATTTAATATAATAATTATTATATTACAATTTTCGATATATTTTATCAAATGTATCTCAAATATTTAAATATCCTTTAAAACAATTATCACATGGCAATTTTTTTTGGTTTACAAAGAAATATATATACATGATATTATATAATTAACAAGTAATTTATATAATGAGAAATATAATTTTTCATTCCATAGTTAAATAGCAAAAATTAAATAAATCAAATGAAATAATGTTTATTTCTTTTCCATGGGACAGTAAGATTCTAAGAAGGAAATTAGATTATTTAATAAATTAATTAAGTTTAAATTAAATAATATTTTATTATTTAATTTTGTAAATTAATTTGATAAGAAGTTTATTTTAAGTATAAATAATTTAATTTGAAATATAAAATTTATAAATTTATAATCATATAAAATATATAAAAATATAATTAAATTTAATTATTAATATAAAATCATAAATATTCATTAAATATAATATTTTCACCAATAATTTTTTATTTTTAAATAAAAATTAAATAATTTAAATCTAAACTTATCATATATAAAAGATTTTGAAAATTTAAATCGAACTCATACAGTTTAATGAATAAAACTTATTCGCGCCTAATTTCAACACGTGTCTAATCGTAAACAGAGTAGGGTAGTAGGCATGGTTACCAAAAAGAAAAGAATAGAAAAGAATGCTGTTTGGCAGGAAGGAAAGTGGAATTAGCAGCAAGAAACTCCCCCAATCATTGATTCATGTCGTGGACTGGTGAATTTGTGCACATTTCACTACTGATTGCGATCGTCATGATGCACCACCACCTTCTTGGTTGCCTGATTTAAAGATTTCACGTACATTCAGAACATGTATATATATATACATATATTATGTTGATCATATGTAATATTAATTTATTATTTTGTTCATTTCAATTATTATATATTTCATATATCTAATATAATTTATTTAGTATTTTAATATTTTTTATATTTAATATATTTAGTTAAATATTTTAGTTATATTTTATTCTATTATTAATTACAATTAAATAACCTAATATTATTTGAATGTTTTTAGATTTTGTTATATTTTTAATTGAATTAACTCGATGTATATCATTTTGGACAATTTTTATTACATAAAGTAAAATCATTTAATAGTTAATAAGTGCTTTTGGGTTCAAGCCATTTAGAGAATGGCTTTCCAAAATCAAACAAGAGTCATGATTGAAAATCTAATTTTACATATTTTATTTTTCTTATTTCTGAATACTTTTAAATTAATTTATATTAATGAATTATGAATGAAATTTTATTAGAAATAAAATATTTAATGTCCAATTATTTTGAATTTTGTTATTAACAGTAACATGAATTTATCTCATGAGGATAAGAATTAGATAATTAGATAAATATGATTAATGTGTTTTAGTTAATTAATTACCATGGAGTACACCATTAATTAATTTTAATATGTAATTTGAACCTTACAAAATTATTAATTAATATATTTTTATTTATTTTCACATAATTATTATTTCAATTTATATCGATTTGAAATAATATTGATTAGATATTCAGTCTTAAAAATTAAAAATTACTAGTAATATTTCAATTAAACTTTAATCATAGATTTTATTTTATAAATAAAATAGTTCATTATAGTTTTAATTTTTTGTTTTAAACTTGAATTTTGATATGATTAATATAAAATTAATTTAAGCTAATATATATTCAATGTATTAATTATTATCAAATTGATATTTTGTATATTATAATTATAATTCGTATGTTTGCGAAAGTATTCTATAGAATAAATATTATAAATTTAAAATTTATCATGAGTTAATTTTGTAAATATAAAATACATCAATTAAGTATTTATAATAACTAATAAACATTGATTATTATTATTATTATTATTATTATTAACTAATAATAGATAACTAATAATAAATAATTAAAAATAATATATTTAGTACAATTATCGATATTATACTAGAAAATGAAAGATTAAAGATATATTATTTGAACCTGGTGCAATGATCCTTACAGAGACTACAAAGCATTCTTCAGGTGCATCGAGCATGAAGACCTATTTTGTTTTCACAGAGTCGTGACAGTTAATAGTGTCTGAATCATAATTTGAACCCTCTTGTTGTTGTTGATAATGTAAAAGTGGTCTGAACTCCAGATCTGTACCCTTACAGGATGAAGGAACTGTTCTCCATCTACACCCTTTCTTTTCCCTACCGCGGTACTTTTATCAGGCTTCAGAATACTTAGCCTCGATCATCTGGAAGAACATAATAAGGAGCAGATCAAGCCCTAAAGCATTAGCAAAGAACAAGAGATCATGAAAATGACAGAACAAACCCAAAAACTATCTCTGTAAGAACCAAGAACTAGTGAAGAATCATAAGAAAGAT
>CANYBF013010968.1:0-11632 GCA_948192965.1 Dalechampia spathulata | reverse complement strand
TACAGTTGGGGAAGAATTGGATTCCAACCTTATGACGAGATTTGAGCTTAGTGACATAAGGTTCTCCAGAAACTATGGAAAACCGATGAGGACTTTCCTTCCAGCAATGGGGAGGAAGAAGGTTGGGATTTACCATAGTTGCTGCGGAACCGGTATCTATGAGAGCTACTGCAGATATGGGTTTTGCATATTTGTCTGAGAAAATGTTACAGTAGATAAGAGGAAGATGATGGGCAGACGTGGCTGTGTCTTCATCGTCTGCTGTCTTGGTTGACTGTATAGATTCAAGTTGTGTGGAAGGGTGTTTAGAAAAAGGGGGTTGGACATCACTATTAGGATGATTGTGATAGCTTGGTAGGACTATAGATAGGATGGCCGTATTTACAGAAGAGCAGTAAGGTATCTTGTGTTCCTGAACAGGAGGGAGATGAGGGAAATCAGGATCAAACCTTTCTTTCTTAAGAGGAGGAAGAGAGGCCATGGTATTTATGGAAGGGAATTCGAAGTCAGAATCTGAGAGAGAAGAGTCTGAGTCTGATGAGTAATCTGGAAGAGAGAAGAGGGTGCTTTGGGAAGGTTGATCCTCTTCGCTATATATAGACTCAAGATCGTGCTCTGTAGCTGGAGTGACAGCTGCCACTTGCTGGAGTAAATGAGCTGTCTTCTTTGGATTCTGTCTACATGTTTTAGCAAAGTGTCCCACTTTTCCACAAATGTAACACCTGTTAGTTTTGGATGATTGAGCTGACTTCTTCCTGTAGAACTGGTACTTCTTGGGCCGAAACTGCTTCTGATGAGGCCCTCTAGAAGTCTTGTAGTGCATAGACTTTCTGGATTTACAGTCACAGGTTTTGTCTTTACACTTGATGTTTAGATGACGCTTATCACAGGCCTTTGTGAGCTTGACGTCACCTTTTGCTACCTTCTTAAATAACTGTTGCTGAGCACAGAGCTTCTGGATGCTGGCATGAACATACTGCCATATCTCGCCAAGAGTAATCTGTGAGATATCCTTTCCTGTTTCATGGATAAGATTGTAGATGCTATCGTGGATCTCATCTGGGAAAGATTTGATGAAGGTATACTTTAGGTTGGGATCATGGACACCACCTATCTCATAGTAGATCTTCGCCATTTCTTTGTAATGAAAGTTGAGATGCTTGGTGTTATAGGAGCAACATTTTCTTTCAAAGAAAATCTGCTTGCGTTGTTTGTGGATCAACGTATAGTCTCCTAGGAATTGTAGATGAATTCCATTAAGAGCCATATCTGTTGATTGTACTTCAATGAAGGTGGTTCATTCGTAGACTGATAGGCTTTGGAACCATTCTCTGAGAGTGGCTGTGAACCGAGTTGTGAACTCAGTTAGAACTGCTTGAAGAGTTGCACCAGGTTGGTTCATTTGAAGGTCAATCCATGCATTAAATTCCAAGATTCGAGAACGCCATTGGTCAGGAGGAAGATCATCAAGAGTAAACCATGGGCCTACAGTGGGCTTTGATGTGGACTGTATATTAGGACCTCGAGGAGGAGTGTCTGTAGTTTCAGATTCATCCATCTCTTCAACAATTGGAGTGGCCATCATGATGACTTTAGAAACATCCATTTGTTGAGTTTCTTCGAGAGAAGAAGGATCAGTGAAGTCAGAAAATTCTGATTCAGAAGTGTCTGAGTCAGATAAAGCAAGGTTCATGAATATGGGCTGCTTATCCTTGGGTTCTTCTGATTTACTAGATGATGGATGGGCTGTAGGTGTTGGCACAGCTTGGGCTTCTTTCTGGGCTCGAAGTTGTTTAGGTAAGTCAGAAGCAAGAAAGTATTGTTGTTTAGGATAGTCTTGGGAAATGTATGGTGGCTGAAAAGGAGTAGAGTATAGAGACGGTGCATTAAAAAGCTATGGAGCTGGATCAGAAAAGGTTGGAAAGGTATAAGGTTTCATAGGTTTAGGCTGAGGTCTAAACAAGGAATACCCTAATTCAATCTCTTTTAACTGACGCTTAAGAGATTCAATCTCTTGTATTTTCTGAGAGAACAAAGAAGATGTATCATGATTAGCAATCATTTGTCGAAGTTCTCTGTCAAGGGTATCAACCTTTTGAGTGAATTGTCTGTGAAGTGTTTGAGAGGTTTCTTCAAAGACAGTAAGCTGTTTGGTGATTTGGCTAGTTGAGGCTAGGGATTGGTCTAGCTTTTGGTCAATGGTTTTGAGAAGATGGTTTTGGGAGATGGAATTTTGGGTTTGCCAATTTAGGGTTTCCTCTGAAGGTAAACACTTTCTTTCACCAGAAGGAAGAATTGTGGTAGGAGTCATATAGGGTGAAGCTGCTACCTGTGTTTGTGGATTGACTATTCTGGTCAAAGGAGGAAAGTCATCTGTGGACAGATTCATAGCTATGATTGGAAAAATTTCTTTTGGCTTAACAGAGACGGCATCCATCTTGCAAGAGCAAAACACTGAAGGAGGAGGGCACTGAAGAAGTCCTTCTTGTTCTAGGATTGCTAGGTAACGAGTATAGTACTCATTATCCATCATGGGCCTTACTGGAGGTAGGCCTATCCAAGAACCTAAGCCAGATTCATCATCAGGGTTATGAGGCCTGTGAGGATTGTGAGAGCATGGGCTCTTGTGTTTGGGCCTTTCTTTGGGCTGTTTTTGTGGGATGAAATAGTCATCATCATTGTCGTAGTCTTCATGGCACGTGCAATCAGCATCGCACATGGAGGGATCTGTATCCCAAAGGAAGTGACCATTGATTTTGCCACGTAGATGTGATGTCCAGATGCATCAAATCCTACAATAGGGATTTTTGATCTGGGTGCTTTGTACGGAACACACAAAGAGATTTGCTGTGGAGGAGCAGAAGGTGTTGCTGATGAAACTGAGAGTCGAGGTTATGCTGGTGAAGTAAAGATCGTTCTGACAGAACCGTCATGCTGTCTTATGAATACGGGATCCTGTTTCTGGATTGTCTGTTGCTGCTGGTGGAGCTTCTCATAATCTGTCACCCATTCCAGGGGAATTAGGTGTTCGAGCTCATGGCGAGGGAGCTGTTTAGGAGCCTGTACTATGGTAGGAGTGGTACCATCAACAAAGATGTACAGAGCTTCATTGGAGGTCAGATGATGAGACTGAAGATCTATGGCGTGATCTTGCAGCCTGTAGACAAGCTGGTGATGAATAGTAGTAGCAATGGAGTCAAAAACTTGTTCTGCACCAGTAATCTAAACCTGTAGCTTCAGCAGGTGTGGAAGATGTGGATCTGTAAGAGAAACATTAAAATTGGGAAAAAAGATTAGCACAATACTGCTAGTGTTGAGAGTAGAGGCTATTGTCCCAATCACTGCATCTTCAAAGTGTATGTAGCGAGTGTCAAGGAGTGAAAGGCGAGCTACTACACCAAGACCTTTCTTCCATGATAGGAAAGAACAAGTCTGATAGCACCAAAGTGAAGATGAGTGTACTGTTGTTGCTTCCACTGAGAGATCAAAGCAGGAGGAATTTCTATAGTGATGTACTGCTCAGAAGTAGCAGCACGTAGAGTACTTTGGGAAAGAGAAGAAGACTGTATATACTCTTTTACACAAGGAGATCTTTTAGAAAGGATCTTTTAGACAGAAGTAATAAAACCAGGTTTACTCTTTTCATAGACAGAATAGGGATTAGCTAAAGGGGCTACAGAAGAGCTGATCTTAGCATCTTCTGGAAGATAAGAAATTTCTACTAGGTTATCTATTTTACTCTGGATAGAAGACCGACAAGAAGAAGGAATAGAAATAGCAGAAGTTTGAATGATAGGAGAAGAAAGAGCTTCTGAAGTTGAAGTTTCCATGATTAAAGAAATATGCTTTCAAACTGCAATAGTATCAATATATACCCAAGTCGTCAAGGTTGAAGATGGCCTTAGTGGTATCAGAGCCTAACGTAACATATTGAATACCACAACGACTATTGCAATTGCAGAGAAGTAGAAAGAACCCTAGCACTAATCAACCATATCATTAGATTTCTAGATAATATTCTCAATTCACGTATACCTTAATATACTGTTACTAAATGATATGTTTTTGAAAGAGTGCTTGTAGTAAATCCTAAGAAGAAGAAAGAAGGCCAACCAGAGCATAGAAGAATTTTCAACCTATCAAGGTAATTGCTGGTGATGAGCAGGAAGCAGTATAAAGCTTTTATTGTGAAAGCTTAGTGGACCCAGTCTACTATAAGGTACATGTCTCTATTGTATATATATACTTATATAAATTGTTGTTTGTTTTAAGGTATATTGGTTGGAAAACAAAGGTTGAGGACTACTGGTCCAAGAGAAGCAAAGGCTACCGTACCACTGGTTACATTGCAGTGTATCTTAAAAATATATTGTTGCATGTTATATATATTATGTTGTTGAATATATTATGTGAAGTAAGGGCTTGAAAGAAAGTTATTGATTTATGAGATATAGAAGTGTTTTAAGTGTGTTATGTGTGATAATTGTGCTAATCCTAAATGTTTTCATTTAGATCATGGTGCAAGTAGAGATCCAGTAATAGGATTGTTAAATTCTGTTATTGATCGTATTACTTCTCTAAGTGCAATTGTTCAAACATTAAATCAAAACCTAAATCAGCATTCCAAACACTTCAAAATTAATTTTGAGATAGAACGAAGTTGAAGAATATTTTCTAAAAAATAGAGCACTTTTAGGATTTGTGGCTAGTTCTCGTTATTATAATGAATATGAAAAATTAAAAGATATTAAGAAATCTAGACAACAATCTGAATAATAACAGTTAGATATTTTTAATTTTTAATTTTTGTAAAGATCCCTAACTAGTTCTTAATTTCTACCTTAGTTAAAATAAGTTAAGAGCAGACTCACAACGAATATTATAAAAGTCTAGTATAGTTAATTTATATTACATAAGGTTGATAGATAATTAAATATTAGGGATTAAATTAAACTTTTTCATTTTCTTATGTAAAAAAATCAAAAATAAAAATATTTTTGTAAAAAGAAAAACTAGAGGTTTGTAGAGAAATAGACAGTAGGGTTGCCGATTTTGAATACAGACAAAAAAGACGCACATTACATTGGTAAATATTTTCAAGATCACATTAGTATGTGAATAAATTTTTAAAGGCACATTTTCTAGGTAATTGTGTCATTTTTATCAAAATTTTATAATTTGATCAATTTTAAATGATTTAAAGTAATTGCCTACTCATTTATTAAAGTATAATAATATTTATATTCATAATAAAAAATAAATTATCTTAACTTTTATAGAATTACACTCATGCTTTAAATAAAAAAACAATATACATATATTTATATTTCTTTTTAATTATTATTCTCAAAATATAAACTATTAATTTATGCTAATGATTCTCTTTAATTTACTTTTTATTCGCACCATAAAATGATAAATGATTCTCTTAAAATTTTAGCAATTCCATGAATTATATTAATATACTTTTGTAGTCATAGTAAGTAATCAATACCTAATTTCTTTACTTTTATAGTAATTAATACCTGATTTTTCACTATACATGCTTTATATTGAATTTTAATATTTATAGTAAAATTTTACTAAATTTTTATTTCTTATTAATTAATGTTATTGGTACATTTGAATTTTTTTAAAAAATAATTGTTGGCAAAAATGAAATTCAATCGACAATTTATGTAAATTTAGTATTTATATTCTCGTAGACAAGCAAATTATTTTAATAGTAAGATTAAGGATTAAAAAATAAAAAATAAAAAATAAATCACATTAAATGCAAAATTGATAATAAAATTAATATAAAATTAGAAATTCTTGTAATAAAAATAAAATTTTTTATAAATATTATCAAATATATAAAAGATTTGAATCTTTTAACAATGGGATTTACTTCCATTGAATTGATAGAAAATTCTAATATCATGATGTATTACTTAAAAATAAATTAACATTTAATCGAGTATAATCATATCATTAAATTATAAATTACGATTAAAATGGTATTTAATTGAAATATTAAACAATATTAGATTGATTTAATAGCAAAACTAATCAAATTGAAAGACTTTAGCATCATTAAGTATGTGTTAGAGATACAATTCACATCCAATTTGATCTCAATTATATCAATTGCAACTAAATCAAACCAAAAATAGTATTTAATTTGATTAATTAACTTTGAAGTTAAAATTAATGAAATGGGAAAGATTTTGATAATATGTATTATCACTATTTTTCTTCATGCTTAAGTTATCTTTTTTAGTCATGTTTCATGCATTCTTATTTCATTTAATAACATATTATATGAAGAATTGCATATATTATTGTCATGCCTTGCATTTTATTCATGTCTTGCATTTCATGTTTAAATTCATTCATTTTCTTCATTATTTACATAATTTTCATAATTATTTCATATAGCTTAGGAACTAATTCTTTTTAGATGAGCTCTGCATGCTTTTTATAGGTTTTTAAGGTATTATTTTGATTAGTATTTTAGTGTTAGGTCTAAGAGTCTTAATTTCCCTTATTTAAGTTTAGTCTTTTTGGAATTTTAATGACCCGTGTGAGTCTTACACGACTCGTGTATGGCTCACACGAGTCATGTAAGACTCAACTTTTGTTTTAATTCATTTACCTTATGAAATCTCCCCCTGGCTGAGCCTTACGTAAGTCATGTAAGGCCTACATGACTTGTGTAGGATTCGACCATTTGAGTTTTTTGTGCATTTTAAATGCTACACAACTTGTATAGCATATTTTAGCTCAATTTTCACTCTTTTATAATGACCATAGGATCATGGAATGGAGGGTGAGGATTGATTGAGCAGTTTACAGATGAAATAAGGTTGTGGGATTAGGATTTGGAAGGCATTCTATCATACGGGGAGTGAAAATTAGGGTTTGAAGAGAAAAAGGGGAAAAGCTAGGGTTCTGTGAGATTGAATCCTTTTAACTAGCTTTTAATCTTATTCTGTAGCAGGGATTTATCAAGACATTAAGAAAACTTGCTAGGAAGTCGGATTGGGTGAGTTAGAAGAGCTAAAGTTGGAAACAATAGCAGAATTTAATTTCAAGTTCTTACTAGTTTTTTCTCTTTTCTACTTTTCCTAATTTACTGAATAGAATTTATGGTTGTATTTCCTATTTGTTACACCATTTTCTTATTTCAGTTTTCCTTTTTAATGACTTAATTATGGTTTAAGGGTTGAATGTTATGAGATTATAGTTTTAAGCTTGAGTAATGATTCAGTTGATCTTCATGTTTTCTTATTGAGTTTCATATCATTATTTATTCTGTTGTTGAAATGAGTCCTGTTCTGATATTTGGATAATTCTTAGTTCTTTTGATCACTTTGGAAGAAGGATTAATTTAACCGAATGAATATGAAAATACTTAATTTTAACTTACTAGACATAGGAGTTGGCTTAATTGGGAAGCTTAAGTGTGTTATCGATGCTAATCACTGTAATAGATTTAATAGTCACAGAAGTAGTCTATTTGTCTATCCTCAATAAGTAATGATCTTCTAAAAGGAAGACTTTTATATAAAACACTGCTTTGAGATTTAAACTGGATTTACTAATGAGCTATCTTACCTTGATTCTCATACATTCATCCCTAACAACTAATGTAATATATGTAAATTATTCTTTAGCTTTGATATTTAATTAGTTCAATAGACCTATATCATGATTTTAACATTTAATAACCTAAATAATTGATGAAATTAACATCTAGTACTTGACTACCATCAGTCCTAGAGAACAATACCCTTATATTGCAGTTGTGACTCATATTCTTGCGGTGGCGTAATTACAACTTTAAGGATTATAAATGTAAAACTTATTGATTTCTTATACATTTAAAAATAACTCTATTTATATGCCAATAAGTTTTTAACATCGTTACCAGGGATTGATGATTTTTAGTCAATATTAGTAACTTTAAGATTAATTGATTAATTTAGGATTTAGGCTTTTTTTAAAATTTTATGGTACTAATTGTAGTTTTGTTTTATATTTTCAAGTACTGTGCTACATTCATATGAGGGGAAGCCTAGATAACGTAAGCATAGATATAAATCTAAAAATAAAAAGAACATTTCATGCAAGACTCAGAGCACTTAAAGAAGCAGACCAAGAATTTGAAATGGAAGCCGAAAAGCTACTCATGGACTATGTTCTGCCCAACCTAGAGGGAGTTCAACCGAGTATTGCTAGACCGTTAGTTAATAGCAATAACTTCAAGCTGAGGCCCAACTTGATTCAAATGGTGCAGAATTCACCAATTCACGGGTTTCCGTTAGAGGATCCCAATGAGTATCTGGCCACGTTCCTAGAGGTTTATGATACCTTCAAGATCAATGGAGTGTCGAAAGAGGCAATCAGACTCAAGCTATTTCCTTTCTCACTTAAGGATAAAGCCAAGTCATGGTTGCATTTGAAGCCGCCAAACACCTTCACCAATTGGACTCAGTTGGTGCAGGCATTTTTTATAAAGTATTTTCCATCGGTGAAGATGACCAAGCTACGGAATGAGATTTTGATTTTCTCTCAGTAGGAGAGTGAATTACTTCATAAAGCTAATGAGAGATTTAAGGATCTACAATGTCAGTGCTCACATCACAGGATACCAGAGTGGATGCTGGTCCAGATATTCTACAATGGTCTTCACCCAAATATGAGAGCATTGTAGATGCAATAGTAGGGGGGTCTTTCATAATATGTACTCTAGTAGATTCCAAAGCACTGATTGAGGAGATGTCAGCCAATTCATATTAGCGGAATAATGAGACAGCTGGATTAAGGAAGGGAGCGATAGTTCATAATGTAGAGGTGATCACGATGCTGAATGGTAAATTTGATGCTCTAGTGAGTAAGTTAGATAAGTTGGCCATGAATAGTATCAGTACAAGTTAGATGCTAGACCCGATCAATTATGAAGCCTGTGGAGTTTTTCACGCTAGAGAATATTCCTTCGTAAGTTAGGGGTAAGAAACAGGAGACCAAGTTAATTTTGTTGGTCAGCAGCATCAGAGACAGGGTAATTAAAACTAACAAGGGAATCCTTTCTCCTATTCTTATAATCTGGGATGGAGGAATCATTTGAATTTTTCCTAGAGAGACTAAATCTCTCAGAATTAGTAGCAACAGTCAAGGCAATAATAACAACTCTGAATGCCTCCACTAATGAGACAGTCACCAATTTATCAACCCAAGGCTAATTTGTAACTACAGCAACCAAAGAAATCCAACCTGGAGGTGATGATGGAAACAATCCTGCAAAACTAGAAGGCACATGATGATAATATTAAGAACTTACCCTCTAGGCTGGAGCAGCTAGCCACGCATAATAAAATACTAGAAAGTCAGATTACCCAACAGGATAGTTCCTCCAAAGCCTTAGGGAAGTTACTGTCGTAGCCAAAACATAATCCTAGGGAGCATTGCAATGCCCTAAATGTTCAGGTTGGGCAGGGTGCAGCTAGGGGGAGTTTTGATGGTTTAGTGGATGTGGAGGTTCGGGAAGAGTAAGGGCCGGTAACTGAAGTATAAAGAGAGAATGTCAGGGGTGAAAAGGAAACCTAGATACTACCAAGCAGAGGTAGAGAGAAGGATGATGCTCTAAGGTTTATGAGTAAACCTTATATGCTGCCTATACCATTTCCATAGAGGCATGCAAAGGCAAATCTAGAAAAGCAGTATGCTAAGTTTCTGGAGGTAATCTAGAAAGTCCATATCAATCTTTCGCTAATAGAGGTGTTGAGTAGGATGCCAACCTATGCAAAGTTCCTGAAAGAAATTGTTATTAAAAAGAGGGAAATCATAGAAGATGAGACAGTAGCCTTGACAGAAGAGTGCAATGTAGTCATTTTAAATAAGGCACTTCCTCCAAAGTTGGAGGACCTGAGAAGTTTCTTTATCCTGTGTTAAATTGGGGAGGTAGCTATTAAGAAGGCACTCTCTGATTTGGGGGCAAGTGTCAGTGTGATGCCCTATACAATTTTGAAAAAACTAAAAGTGGGTGATATGGTGCCAACTAGGATGACCTTATAGCTAGTAGACTGATTAATAAAACACCCTTTGGGGGATTCTAATTGATTTTATAATACTCGATATGGAAGAGGATGTGAAGATACCGATTATATTGGGCTGACCTTTTTTAGCTATAGTTGGAGCGATCATAGATATGAAGAATGAAGCACTTTCATTGATAGTAGGTGAAGAAAAGGTTTCTTTAAAACTGTCAAATTTGATGCAAAAGCCAGTAAAGGAGGAAGGAACATGTCTGAGGATCGATGTTGTGGATCAATTAGTGAATGACACGATGATGAGAATTTTAGGCTGCCATGATGATCCTTTGGAGCTTTGCTTGCTTGGGGAAGACAGAGAAGGAGATTTATCAAAGGAAGTGGTGGCGTATTTAGATATATTAGACTTGACACTAAAGTTCAATTTAAAGAAACCAGTAAAGATTAAGGCACTAGAGAGCAGTGGGGAGCAAAATCTGGATACACTTTCAGAAGTGGAACTTAAGGAGCTTTGAAGCAACTTAAGGTAAACATTTCTTGCATCCACTTCTACCTTTCTTGTCATTATTAATGCTGGGTTAGATTCTGAAAAAGAGACTAAGTTGTTGTATGTGCTTAAGCAATTTAGGAAAGCTATAGGATATTCTATACATGATTTGAAAGGCATATATCCATCATTATGCATGCATCACATTATCCTTAAGGATGAGTGTAAACCTACTAATGAATGTCAAAATCCTAATATGAAAGAGGTAGTTAGGAAAGAGATTGCAAAATAGCTTGATGTTGGTGCTATTTATTCGATTTCAGATAATGAGTGGGTTAGTCTTGTTCATGTAGTTTCTAAAAAGGGAGGGGTGACCATTGTCAAAAATGATAATGATGAGTTGATTCTAACTAGAACCGTCATGGGTTAGTAGATGTGCGTAGATTATAGGAAGTTAAACAAAGCTACAAGGAAAGATCATTTTCCATTGCTTTTCATTGATCAAATGTTAGAATGGTTAGCTAAACATCCTTATATGTGTTGCTTAGATGGTTACTCGGGATTTTTCCAAATCCTAATTCACCCCAATAACCAGGAAAAGACCACCTTTGTTAGTGTATGCTCTAGAGCATCATGTGTATTTGTACTATACGTTTTCATTAATAAAGGCATTATTCATTATATAGTACAATGTTTTAAATGAACTTGTTTTACTTGGTGTCGCACCCTAATTTTGGACCGGTCGGATTGATTGGGATGAATCGAGCCTATCTCCTCGTCGTTTTGCCCTCACGGGCATCTCGGTTTGTCCCAGTGCATTCTAGGATTCAAGTTAGGGGTGTCTTAGGGGCATTTTTGACTTTTTGGGTACTTACCCATACGGGTAAGTTTTGGAGGCCATTCGGGTATGTTACTTACCCGAACGGGTAAGTAACTTACCTGTTTCGCCCCCTTAACTTACCCGATCGGGTAAGTTCCCTCAGACTTAATTTAACTCTAATTCGGCCATTTTCCACAAGGACGGACTTTGAGACGAAAAACCCTAATCCCTAGGTAGCCGTCAGAGCCGTCAGACGCGTTTTTGACTCCAAAAAACCTAATTCCAATAATC
>CANYBF013010269.1:0-25463 GCA_948192965.1 Dalechampia spathulata | reverse complement strand
ATTAGAATTTTATTATTTTAATTATTATTATTTCGGTTGGGTTGTACTAAATACCCAAAATGTTTTTATTTAGTTTTGCTTTCCTTTATTTTTTTGGGTGGGTTGTATTTGCCCACATCTTTATTTTCTGCATTTAATTTTCTGCATTTATGCTTTTTTTATGCTTTCCATAATTGTATATGCTTCTTCGAATACTGAATGCCATGAAAAGTATGCTAAATAAACTTAAACCTAAATGCGTGTTAGGAGCTTTCTTTAAACTTAAATAAAGTGAACATAATAAGATGGAATATGAATAAATTGAAAATCTCGAACCCAAACTCTGAAGAAATTTAGGCCGCTTTCCAACGCAGGAAGGCCCGGGTTTTATTTCCTAGTTTTTTCTAGTCATTCAATTGAATTGACAAAACAAACTAGGTGGCGACTCCACATTATAAAAGCAAATTGTTTTCAAAATTAAAATGGGATACGCCATTAGAGCAAGCACCACAGCATTTCACGCCGAACAGCGTGCAGAGCTCCCACGTACGGGATGCACTACTCTTACACCCGTTCACCTACGCATAATGGGGAGTTGAATTGATTAATTTAATCCCATAATCCTCAACAAAATCTCATATGTCATCCTTAATGGACATCATTCCTTGGTCTATGGTAATGGTCTGTGTGATCCCAAATCTATGGATCAGGTTCTCCTTTATAAACTGAATTACATCCTTTTGCTCTACCTTCCTCATAGGCATAGCTTCCACCCATTTGTTGAAATAGTCAGTAGCAACAATAATAAATGAATGCCCCTTAAAGGAAGTAGGTTGTATTTTACCAATCAAATCAATGGCCCAACCCCTAAAAGGCCAAGGCTTCACTATTGAATAAAGTTCATTGGTTAGAACCTTGAGCATAACCCTTAGCATAGGCCAAGCAATCTTTTAAGATCGTCAGCCATAAACAACCATGTCTCCTGATTAGCCACCTCATTTTAACTCCAGCCTAATGGGCTCTACAAACTCCTTCATGGACTTGCTTCATAACCCCTATAACCTTAGGAAAGGCTAAACACCTCAATAACAGATCGTGAAAGCCTTTTCTGTATAGCTCTCCTTCAAGTAGAATGTAATTTATAGCCTACACTTTCACCTTATAAAAGAAATTCTTCCCTAGGTTAATCAAATACTTTGTAAACTCGACTCTCTAATCCTTAACTAGATTGAATTCAATATTCATACGTTCTCCCTGTATTCCTTGCTCTGAGATAGAAGGGTGACTCCTCTTTTCCACCATGATAAGCTGATGTGTGAGTTCTTCCAGCATTCTCAAACCTGAGGTACACTGAGCTGACTCATCAGCCTCCCAAATGGATTATCTTGGGACATGCATAAATGAGACTTTTGCAAACTGGTCAAGTAATTGCATGGCTACTGTAAAATAAGCTACCAGTGATAAACTGCTATATTTATACTTGTGAGATAGTTATTTCAAGACCAATTGAGAATCTCCAATAATCATGACTTCCTTTACCCCTAACTTTAACAAAATCTCCAATCCAATTACAAGAGCTTTGTATTCAGCTTGATTATTGGTGCATTTGAACTCCAAACTGAAAGGCAGAGTCATCTTCATCCCTTTTGGCAAGGTAATGACCATCCCAGCTTTTGTAGTACTCTTTATGCTAGAGCCATCAAACCTCATCACCTAAGGCTGTTTATGAATGCCAAAAATTAGAAGCTCATACTCATCCTTCTATGTCTCCATAGATGGATATTTGGCTAGAAAATCAATCAGCGCCTGTCCTTTCATCGATTTTTAAGGATAATATATTAGAGTGAATTCTACTAATACCAAGTACCATGACCCTACTCTCCCTATTATGAGTGGCTTGTTTAGCATGTAATTGATCAAATCTATAAGGGATATCATATAAACTCGACTGTTGATCAAGTAATGGTGTAACTTGGTGCACACAAAAAACAAAGCTAGGTATAACCTCTCAATCTGTGAATATTTCCTTTCATTCAAGGTTAGGATTCTGCTAAGATAGTAAACTGCCTACTTATGACCTATGGAATTATCTTATGCTAAGAGACAACCCATAGATTCACTTGCGGTAGGGATATAAAATTTCAGTGGTATAGCCAACCTTGAAGGAACCATAATAAGTGGATTAGATAGGTACTCCTTTATCTTATCAAAAGCAAGTTGATGCTTTTCCTCCCACTTAAACTCCTATGTCTCTTTCAACTTTAACAAATCTGAAAATTCCTTAGTTCTCCTTATAAGACTAGATATAAATCTCCTTAGATAATTCACCTGACCTAAAAACCTCTAAAACTCCATCTTATTTGTAAGCACTTAAGCTTCTTTGATCACCTTGGCCTTATTTCTATTTATCTTTACACCCCTGTTGTGAACTAAAAAGTCAAGGATATTGCCTACACAGACCCCAAAGGTGCACTTGAGTGGATTAAGCTTCAACTTATAAGTCTACATCCTTTGAAAGCTTTTTCTCAAATGCTCTACATGTTCCACTGCCTTCTTTGATTTAATCATAATATCATCGATGTATCCCTCTAAAATCTTCCTAAACATGTCATGGAAAATAGCATTCATCACTCGTTGGTACATGGCTCCAGTATTTTTAAGACCAAATGACATAATGAGCCATTTAAAAGTTCTAACAGAACTAGGACATCTAAAGGCCATTTTTTAGGTGTCCTCTTCTGCTATTATAATCTAGTTATAATTAGAGAAACTATCTAGGAAAGAGAGCAACTCATTCTTAGAAGTGGTATTGGTGAAAATGTTTGCCAACGACATTACATACATGTCTTTAGGAGTAGCCAAGTTTAGATCCCTAAAATCAATACACACATGCAATGTTCCATTCTTTTTGACAATGGGGACAATATTAGAAAGCTGTCGTGCGTACCTTGTAAGCCATAGAAATTTAGCTCTAAGCAGTTTCTCTATTTCTTCCTTCACTTTAATTTCCACTTCCTTGGATATTCTTCTAGCTGGCTGTTAAAATAGCCTAAACTCAGGTTTAATGGGCAATTTATGCTCAACAACATCCCTACTAGGACCTAACATTTTAGCATAATCCCAGGCAAAGCAGTCTTTAAACTCTTTCAATAAGATTATAATTCTTTGCTTTAAATCTTCACTCAAGGTAGAACTAATGTACGTCACCCTTGGGGCATCTGGTGACCCCAAGTTTACTTCCTCTAACAGGTCCAACACTATTGGACCCTTATCCTTAAACTTATAAGGGGCTTCGTTCAAATCCTCCTTATATAGATTTCCTTCCTCCAACATTATCTGGATTTCTTTTCACTTCTATAGAGCCGTTGCAGCTATGGTTATTTCTTTAGGGAGTGCTTATTCATTGACCTCCTCTACAATCATAGTCTGGCTCATCAATCAATGAGGCATCATGTCCATAAGTGTTAGTTTGCCATATGACTATTTCTAAAGAGATCTCACATCCTCTTCTAACATATAGACAAACTTAGGTCTGCCATTCTTTTTCCTTCATAAAACTTAATTCAACCATAATAAGGATAGTAAAATATAGTATCCATTACATCTGAATTCATTTTAAAAAAGTCGATCATCAACCTACGCTATCTCCATTTCATTCCCTTTCCACAATATCAATAATTGATGCAAAGATGATAGAACACACCAGTTTACATGACTTTAATCTCTTCCCAATAATACATGATAATTTATACTAGAATTAATAATAAAAAATAATGATAGCAAAGTGCTTGATCTCACTGTTAGCTCCATAAGCAACATGCCTAAAGTTTTCAAAACTTATCCGCTGAAGTTAAGACTTACATATTTATCTCAATCAAATCTTCTTTTATGTATCCAAGATGATGCATCATAGTTAATAGCATGATATTCATAGCTGAACCATTGTCAATAAGCACCCTGGACATGGGTCTTCCATTCATGTTTGCCTTAATACAAAGGGGCTTGATATGCTTAATCATGTCTTCCTCTGACTTTTCAAATATGACTCTTTTGGGCCTTTAAGGGTAGGACACTTGAATTGAAATCCCAGTATACTACTATACTATATTTGTACTAACTTTAGGAATCTTAGAAACTTCTACCACTTCTCTTCTTTGTATAAACTCACACGGTAGGGTTATCACATTAGTGGTAGAATGTAAGGGGATAAGAATACCTCCAACTACAAATGATCCACTATCTTCACATATTTGTGTATTAGTAGGGTCTTCCTCCTTTACGTCAACATCTTCAGTAGCTACTTGATTGAATTTTGATCTTTCTTTTTTCTCATTTCCTGATTGAAGGCTCTTTCTTTCTACTACTTTCCTTCTTTATAACCTTCTTTTCTGTATCCTTATTAGAGGTTAAGGAAACTTCTTATAGTATAACCTATGCCACTGGCCTGCAAGTACAATAGGAGGAACCATGAACCTTGGCTGCCTCTGCTCTTTTACTTTCTCATGCTGCTTCATATACTATAAAGAAGAACTTTCATACCCCTTTTTCCATATATTCCAAGGCTTCCCTAACCTTTGTTAGATAGCTATCCTATGGGGATTCTCATGATCAATCACTCTACTCCCCATGAACGTCTTCACCAGAGTCCAAACATATTTATTGACATCCCTAGTGTACCAAGACCCACCTTTTCCTTTCTATTCTTGCCTTTTAGATTTGCTATTATTTAATTGAAAACGTAAGTTCATAGTTTGCCAATTTGCCATATAAGATGGTGAATTTAGCCACGTGCTCCATAGTAGATTGCCTATTTTCTCTAAAATATAAAGCAAAATTTGGAATCCTATAGCCTCAAAGGTATGAGTTATCTCTATCCATAATATCCGAATATGGCTTATGAAATTCAAGGTGACCTAACTATCTTAGGCCTGGCTCATACAACTCTTACATAACTTCTCTCACCGTATCCATATTAATGGCTTCTCAAACAATTGTTGGATGAAAACCCTATGGAACAAGCCTGTTCAAACCTTGAGTATTACCACCCAAGCCTCTGCTTAAAGGTGCTTCCATGTCATATTGGTTAGGTTGCAAAAAAGGGTTTGTAGTAGTAAAAATATGGTATGGAAGTACAAGTGGCCTTATGTTTGTCCAACCCTGTGGAGTTCTGCTCCTATCATCCCTCCTATGAGGGGGAAGATATCTTTCTTCAAGCATTATCCTTGATGACTTGCTAACTTCTCTATTCTGGTGAATAATAGCTCCTTACCCCTCGAGCATCCCGCCTGAATCCTGCCTGTGTGGAGTGCAATTAACCTCCTGAACTGAAGTAGAATGTAGAGACTGAGAGATATTTAGCTTTTTGACCACTTTATTCATATTTGAACATATATTATCCATGGCCTTAGATGGCTGGACCTCCTTTTACAAGTCACTCATATTTGCAAACATTTTTTCCAAACCATCCCCAATTACTTTCCCTAAGGAGGCAGTTACACTAATCATGCCTTCCTTTAAAGTATCATTTATAGTCTTCTTAAATTCAACCATGAATTTCTCAAAAAATACGTTAGGTTTCTCACCAGTAATAATAGACCTTATTGGATTCTTCTCCTGAATTTCCACTAGTGTTCCCAAGCATTCACCTACCTGGACCCTACTCGGGGATAAGGCTTCATCAGATTTTTCCTCACTGGTAGGAACATTTTCTTCTTTTCTTATAGCAGTAAGAACCTCCTCCAAATCCTAAAGCACTACATGTTTTGGGAGACATTGTCATATAAGTCCCACTGGGCGTGCTAAAATTGTTTGGCACGGATTTAGGAAAATGAATTATGAGCATGCTAGAGGATTGAATCCTCAATAAATGTATCAAGGCAACTATGAATTCTCAAGCTCCTTTGATAATTTGCTTGAACGTAATAAATATCTCGATTGAAAAGCTTAAGGAACAATAAGGATAACATGAAAATAGGCTAGGAAAAGGAAGAGAATGAAAGAAATTCCAAGGAAAATTAGTGTATATGAATAATAAATAGTATATTCATTAAGAGTAATATTGAGAAAAAATGGTTGAAGGATTGCAATTGAATGAACAGAAAAGTACTGCTAAAGTTTAGAATTTTAAGAGAATTTGTTTGTTCTTATTCCTCCTTTGATTGATTGCCTCATTTTCATTTTATCCTTTTAGCTTAAGAAAACTATCCTAGAAACTACTGCACTCCCATGTAAATCATTCCCACGTTACCATGTCTCCATGCCATATCAATTCCCTTAACTGCTAATAACAATCCATCTACAAAAATATTCAAACCATAACTTATATCCAGTTAATTCATAATCAATTAATTATTTATTTATTTATTTATTTGAGCTGATCATAATTAACTAATTAATTAATTAATCTTAATTAGCTTGGAAATTTGAGGCTTAACTGTGCTAAATATGGAAAGTATGCTAAATATGGAAAGTATGTTGAATATAGAAAGTATGCTAAATATGGAAAGTTCCAGAAAAAGAAATAAAGTTATAAAAGGAATGTTAGGATGTTTTGATCGATTCATTGCCATTTATAAACATGAATCAACGATCAATCTCTAAAAATCTGTTAGTGACATTTGTGCAAATATGGAAACAAAAAATTATAGAACTAATCTATTTTTAGGAAAAAAATCAATCATACCATAATTAGAAGATTCAACATCCAAATAGGGTTTATTTATGATAGCAACAAACATAAAATCAATCAAAAATGGCATTCAATTAAAAATAAAACAAAGGGAAATAACATTGATTTAATTGTAAAATCAACTAAATAGATCATGAAAACCACAATGAGAGACCCTAATATCCTTAGCATCAATTAAGGTATGGATCAACACTCAATCAGACTTCAATCATGTCAATCATATGCAGTTAAGTCAAAAATAGCATTTAACTCAAATAAAATCAATTTTAAATCTAAAATCAAATAAAAGGTGATAATTTATGATAGATCTAATATGTTTAAATCATTATAAGGCCACAAGAATCAATAGAAACATCATTAAAATCAAAATTCAAATTGAAAAATGAGTGAAAATGGATTTTTATCAATCCTGAATGATATTTTCATCGCATAATATGTCACATATCATGTATATTCATCGCACATATATGACATACGTTGCACATTTTTGTTCAAATAGGTAATATATGTTGTATATAATGGTATATACGACATATATTATGTTTATCAAATGAAAAATAATGCAAAAATGTATAAAAATATCGATTATTCAATGTCTACAAGCCATTTAGGGTATAAGCAACTTTAAATGACATTATAGTGTTTGGTATAGCAACTGAAACATAAATCAATGTATGAAATTGAAGAAAAATGGGAGAAAAGGGCTTACCAAGGCTAGTAAAATCTTCTCCAAATCCTAAAAGCTTAGGGTTTTAGTGAATCAAATTTATTACTAATCCTAATTAATTATTCATTTAGGTGTTTATTTTAATTCTGGAAGAGCTTATGCCTTACAATTAAAATGTTTTTATCTTATGACCTCTTTATATTTAAGGCTTATACCCAAGGGTAATTATAGGAGCCTTGAGAGGTGTACTAACCTTAGGTTGACAATGTAGGATAAAGTCCCCTTCCTCCAACTATATTTGGAAGCCCACCAAAGGTGCCACCTTACATGGGCCAAACGGTGGACATACTGTAAGCCCAAATGACCCACGGAGATATAAAATATAAGTATGCAACTTAATCTTAGAAACAAAAACCAATGCCAAGTTATCACAATAAGGAAATAAGTTACATCACATGCATAAAAAAGGCAACTAAGCATATGCGTATAAGGGGTAAAACTCCAATATTAACAGATATTGTGCTCTTTATGGTGCTAAGGCTATCAAAATCTATCACCACATGAGTGTACCTATTCATTTTGATATTGAGTATTCTAAGAATAATACTCCAACTATGTTCCATCCTCCCACTAGTTCTCCTAGTGACTCAACTCATCATGAAGCTGCTATTCATTGCAAACACCAATCATAGAGTAAGGGTGGTTTACCTTCAGCTATTGGTCCTTTTGCACCTCCTTCGATTGTTTATCATCTTACACATTAATTTGTGACCCTTAACTCCAGGATTGATGGTTTTGATTTTTATTTTGATAAGCTTAAATCTCAATTTGATATTTTCTCAACACCTGTATCAACATAATTAATAATTTCAAGACTTCTACACCTCCACTATTGCTGCTCTTCAAAGCATTCAAACTCAGCTTAATCTACATTTTCCTGCTTCTAATTAATACCTTTTTGCTACTACCAAAGGGGGAGATTCATGTTTGGATGCTTATTTGGTTTTCTTATTATGTTTTCATTTCACATTTTACTGTTTTTAGTTTGCTAGTTATTGGTACTTTGGTTTATATACTTAAGACTTTGCAATTGATGATATTGTTATTTTATTTTGATGAATGTCATGGAACTTTCATTTTATACCTTGTGTTTTATTGTGGATGATTATATACTTACATATGTTGGTTGAATGCTTATTGTAAGGAGGAGATTATTATTACTAGTTAAATTATTTATCAATATCAAAAAGAGGAATATTGTTGGCCCTATTGTTTAAGGATTTTGATATTAGCAATTAATTCATATCATTTTAGCATGTTTTTTTTTAGGTTATGTATGGGCATACCATGAATCTTTGGATCATTTTGAAGAAGTTAACAATTTTGACAAAAGCTTTCATATGGGTGTACCACTCTATATGTATGGCCATACCATAGCCATTGTCTAAATCCAGATTTGAGTTACTTATCACTCTTATGATCGTACCATATGTGTGTATGGTCATACGCGACTATGGACATTAATTTTCTATCTAACTTAGAAAGGCTTCAATGAAACTAGAGCATTAATGCTTAGAGTAATGAATTCCTATTAAGAGAGAAGCATATTTAAGGTTAGGAAGTCATTTCTTCAAGTAAGTACCTTAAATCTTGAGCTATTACACCTCTCTCTAATTACTTTTGTCTACTTGAGTTCATTAGTTATTCCATTTTTATTGCTTTGTGTTGGGTTAGAGAGAGCAATTACTAAGGTTTTGTTGTTGTAATTGAGAATGTTTTCTTGTGAGATTGGACCGTATTGTAAAGGTTTGAGTGTTAACCTATAAAATATTAAGGTTGAGATTCTTGGTTGGAGAATTAATTTATGTAATCTTGTGAAATTTTAGTGGAATCCTAAGTTGCTACTTAAAAGAGTGGACGTAGGCAATTTTTATGTCAAACCACTATAATTATGTGTTACCTACTTGGGATTTCAATCTTATTAGCCTAAAAAAGTCTCATTTTTTACTCATAAGCTCAACAAGACTCATGTTTGATGCAGCATGACTCATATTGAGTCTTTAGGCCATGATTATCCATGTATTTTCACCACTAATCCTAGCTATTTGATCATGTATTGAAGGGTCATGATGTTCCACATGAAAATAACCAATTTAGAGTAGTCTCTTAAAGGTTGTAGGGGGGGCATCTATCATTACATACCTTAAAATTTTTAAGTTTTTTCTCTAGACAATCATAAATTAAGTTTAGGGTTTCATTCTTATGTAATCTTCTTTTGATGTTTTTTATTTAGTTATTCCTTAAGAGATTAAGTGAGAATTTGAAGTTGCAAAGAGAAAACAAGAACAAGCTGAGAAAAAAGGATGCTTGAAGAGATTTAGAAGTTAAAAGATTTTCATTTTCTTTTCTAGTATAATTAACATTTATGGTTATAATTCTTATTAGTATTTTGTTACTTTATAGTTCCTTTCATTTTACTATGCTTTAGCACTATTTAAGCACAAGGTTGAAGTCTTTGTTATGAATAAAATGTTGTTTCTTTTTTAGGAATCTAATTCTTATTCTTCATGCTCTTGTGTTGAGACTATTAATTATTGTATCATACTTGTTAAAAAAGGCCCTTCAACTAGTTTGAACACTAATTGGTGCTTAATTACTTTGAAAGAAGAGTTAATTAAATTGAATGACCATAAGAACATCATTAAGTTAACTACTTAAGCATAGGAGTTAATTTGATAGGAAATTTAAGTGTAGTAAGAGAGTTTAATCACTAAAAGTAACCTAACAATCATGAAAGTATATGTTAGCTTTTTTTCAGTAGGTAATTAATACCTTGAAAGAAGAATTTTTATATAAAAATAGTGTCTTAACGAATTCTAGACATTATTGATAATTGATTAGTTGTTTCTGCTCAAGCATGATTTCAACGTTATATTATTACATACTATGTATATTAAACTTAGTTAGTTTGCATAATTATTACTTTTGATAGATATTAATAATGATTAATCAATTATTACCTAAATAATTGATAAAATTAATAGCTAGTTGTTGACCCTGACTTTTCACCTACTCACATAATCTCGGGTTTTCGTTGAGTCGGCTCAGTACAGGTCCCCGATATCAACCCTGATTTGTGTACAAGCATTTTTACATCTTCTGAGTGCATAGCATGCAAAACGGAATGTACTAAGTGCATAGCATTATACGCACAACATATAGTGGGAAAAGACGTTTGGTAGGGCCTACCTTTCGGGTCAAACCTGATGTTCTCTGCATAGCACAATGTCTTACAATGTTAAATAATGCTTATTTGACATATGGAGGATGTTACATTTAACTTGTACAAGGCAGAGTGTATAGCATGCAAAATACTATATGCTACGCATGTAGCACTATGTGTTATGCATGTAGCAAAAGAAGACGTTTGGTGGGGCCTACTTTTTGGGCCGAATCTAGCATGTTCCATATAGCACAATGCCTTAAAATACCAAATGATGCTTGTTTGACATACGGTGCATGTTACATTTTGCTCGTGCAAGTCGGTGCACATAGAGGCAAAATGCCACATGCATAGCAGGTTGCATTATGCCCTACGCATATAGTGAAAAATGATGTTTGGTTGAGAGCCTTCTCAAGACCAAATCTAATATATGACATATCATACAATATCGTAGGGCATAAAATGATGCTTATTGGACATGGGGTGCACGTCCTGATGTAGCCACAGTGGGCCCCAAGTGACGGGTCAAAATGCTATATGCGTAGCATGTAACACTACATGTTATGCACATAGCACTATATGCTGTGCATATAGCCTAAAAATTTTCAAATCCTACATTGAAAATTAGAATTCTCGAACTCTAACACCTTCTACTATAAATATAGCACTTGGGTTCGTGGAAATTAGTCCAAAAATTAGCCAAAAAGGGCCAAACTCTACCAAAATCCACTCTCAACTTAATTAAGCAATTAATTAAACAATTAATCTAGGATTTTAGAGACCAATCAACACTAGTTAGGTCCTTAATCACGTTTGGATTCAAGATCGACAAGAAAAACCTACTGTGGTAAGTCAAATGCTCATTTTTCTTCCATTTCCTTCTTGTTTTTGCTTGGATATATGATTTCTTGGGTTGATTTATGGATATTTGGCTTCAATCTTGCTCTTTGATGATTGTTAATGCCTATTGATAATCAAAAACACATGTTTTTGCTTTGGATCTGATTAAATCTAACCCAGATGTCGAGTTTTTCTCAAAAACCTCCATTTTTCCTCTATTTTTCATGCTATGTGTGCCACTTATACTACTATGTGCACCATACATAGCCTATGTGTGGCATACATAGGCCTATATGCTGCGCATATAGGTCCCAGAATTTTCAGAAAATGCTCATTTTCTTTCATTTTTGCTCATTTCTTCTTCAAATCTGATAATTCTAGCAACATTAATGGCTTTTCCATAGTCTTAATGTTCTGGATCTGTCAAATATTGTCCAAATCTAATTGATTTTAGCCTTAAAATTAATTTTTCAAGTTAAATGCTCATTTACTTGATGAATTTATGATTCAGATGCTTGTTCATGCTCAAAATGAGGTACTGTCTTCATTAAACTTGCTGGGATTTGTCTATAGATCGTGTTTATGCTAATAAATTTGATTTTCTTATAGATTTACTCCCTACATATGGTGCACATCATACTATATGTGTAGCATATAGCTTATTTGCTACACACCTAGCACTACATGCTGCGCATATAGCCTATATGTTTCCAGAAAAATCATATTTTTGGCTTGATTTTAAGCCCGATTTGATAATTCTAGTAACATTTGATGTTTGGCAGTAACTCAAATGTATTAGATCTATCATAAATTGATTACATTTAATTAATTTTGGCCTTAAAATTAATTTTTATCTATTAAATGCCTATTTAACTTGTGTAAATGTGATTTTTGATAGGATTGGATTCGGTTGGTCGAGTTGCTATCTCCAATTACTATTTATGTGATGTTAGCAATTCCCATTCGATTTTCC
Organism: Dalechampia spathulata; assembly: GCA_948192965.1. NCBI lineage: Eukaryota > Viridiplantae > Streptophyta > Magnoliopsida > Malpighiales > Euphorbiaceae > Dalechampia > Dalechampia spathulata. The sequence continues at coordinate 13,093 of CANYBF013010269.1, read as the reverse complement.
ATGATCGATTAAAAATAATTTTGCCTAAAATTATTTTTATTTATTTAACTTTCATGATTTGGCTCGTGTTAATTTGCGTGATTGTTGCCATTCAATTAATTGGACTTTGACTCTTGGTTCATGCTTTCATATGGCATTGAATTAGCTAAATAAGTAATAAATTCATTTACTACTAATGAATTTATTTGTTTATATTACATTTTCACTCATGCATTTTTGGCTTGTGCAACCCAAGGAGGAAAAATTCTCGAGGAGGAGGGGACGTTACTTAACGTCCCAAAATATTGTATACACAAAGCTTTTATGTAATAGGATAGCATTATTCTTGGTTTTGTAATAATTTACCCCTAAAATCCCATATGTATCCCCTAATTCCTCTATCAATTTCATTGGCCTTTCATAATTTTATTTCATGGATGGTTTATTATATTTGCTAAAATATATATGTCATATCATGTCATATGCCACATCACACACTTCTATACCATGCTATGCATATGCCATGCCATAACATATATTATCTCATATGCCAATATGATCCAAACACGCCAATCCACCATACGCATTATTTTTCATATTATATGCCAATATACCATGTCATATGCCATTATGCTATGTCATTATGCCATACCATATAACATGTCATGTTGTATGCCATATCACATGCCACATCATATGCCACGTCACATGCCATCTTAAATGCCAATTCACACATACATCACTATCACATGTCATGCATATGCCATGTTATTATACCATGTCATACATATGCTATGTCATTTTACTATGTCATCATTAGTATGTCATGTCATGCATATGCCATATCATTTTAATATGTCATCACTTCACATGTCATGCATATGCCATGTCATCCAAAATATCATATAGTATTATATGTCATTCTATATGCAACTATGCAATGCCAAATCATATGTCACACTGTATGCGTACTTATACGCTCACTTGCTTGCCTACTTAGGACAATTAATTCCAACTATAATGGTAAAATCAATTTTGGAAACTCATAGAGATAGATCTTCACCACCCAAACCCATCTCTGAAGGGTTTAACTAGTACTCATGCTATAGGTCAGTTGAACAAATCTGAAACCATCCGGTGGTGACTCTCTTGCAACTCTTTTGAGTCTGTATCATTCCTCAAGGTAGCCCCTCAGGAAGTCCATGCTTTCACTCCAAGTGCGGTCTTTGGTCTATGAGCTTCGTAAGCCTTGCTCTGGGCAATGGTAGAAACAAGCGATCATAGTGGTGACTCCACTGGGGACATCACGGTGAAAGAGTGGTGGCATCTAAGAGTTTCCATATCAATTTTCTCATCATAGTTGGATTAATTGTATTCATCACAACACCAGTCAATGTTTGCATATACCACATAACCTCATATGTCAAGCCAGTGATTATAGGTGAGTGAGTACCTTGGACTCCATTCGACTCCTTAGAAAAGTGAATCTGCCCTCACCACTTGCTGCCTTGTACTAACAACTGTTGATGATTCCTAACAGATAGACCCAAGGTATAGTCTTATATCGATGATTCCATTTGGTTGGATAGGTTATGGACAACGTGGTGGGGGACCTTAGCCTGTTCTTACTGGACTAAAAGCCCATGTAGTTGACTTAGCAAGATTCCAAACTAGGACCCTCATTGCATGCTATGTAGATCAATGTCCTATCATATCAACGGATTTGCCTAAACCCGACCTATTTTCTCTCCCTTGTATTGCTCTACTAAGAGTCAAAATCCTTTCATGATTCTGTATGGTTGCACAACCTCATGCCTATTCCACAGATATACTCTTATCATTACAATATGATCATGCACGTATTGTTCTGCTAAGAGTTAGAATCCTTTCATGATTCTGTATGGTTGCACAACCTCACACTTATTCCATGGGCATATTCTTATCATTACAATATGATCATGCTCATATTGCTCTGCTAAGAGTCAGAATCCTTTCATGATTCTGTATGGTTGTACACCTAATGCCTATTCCATAGGCATACTCTTATCATTACAATAGGATCATGCCCATATTGCTCTACTAAGAGTCGAAATCCTTTCATGATTCCATATGGTTGCATAACCTCATGCCCATTCCATTAGCATTCTCTTATCATAGCAAGATGACTAGGTCAAAAATTTATTAGGTTCTTACTGTAATCCCTCATATGATTAGGCAACGATCACCCCTTTTGCTTACCTTATTGAGAGAATCGTGCCTCGAGTTCCCAATGTAACTCTGGGCTAGTATCCCGCCTAAGAGATATTGAACTGACCAATTCTCATGGAGGTATAAGGGTGGCAGGGAGCACTACTATATACTACATGTTCACTAACCATTTTCATGTTTTATGTCCAACACGCATACATGCATACCCATGCAATATTCTTTAACAAATTTCTTTTTACAGCCATAATGCTGGATGTTTCCTAGCATAGGTTATGCATACATTCTATGTGGTGCATCACATGCATCCAACATATACACACACTAATCAATTTTGTTTAACAGCCATAATGCTGGATGTTTCCTAGCATAAGTCATGCTACATCCTACGTATTACATCACGTGCACCACACACAATACCATATGCATACTCATGCATCCATGCTGACTCTCTTTATCATGTATAGACCATGTCAGACTCACAGCTAGCTAGAAATGTCACTTCTACATCAAACACTCATGCTTCAGTGCAAGATGATGCTTTGTTTACCGCTGTTTAGAAGCTCATTGATTAGTCGGTGATAAAACTCCTGAATAATGACTTCAAGACCCTCTTGTAATAATAAATTCGGGAGGCCTTCAATCCTGGTGACTTCATCACCCCACCAGCTCCTATCAAGGAAAAGGGAAAAGGCATCAACTTGTATGATATTGAGGCTGATGATGATGTCTCACTCCATATGCATGATGTTTGCAAGTCTGAGACTTCTATCATGGAGCAAAAGATAGAACAGTTACAGTCTATCATGAAGACCAAAGGCATGGGGTCTGATCTTGACTTTGATGAGTTCTCTGTCAGAGCTATCAAGGGGTTGCCTACTAAGTTCAAGCTCCTAGATGTTCCCAAGTACATCAAAGTTGGGGACCCAAAAAATCATCTGAAGACCTACACCATGATGAGCATGATGATGAGCACTATAGACCTGTCAGATGATCAGATAGTCTAACTTTTCTTCGTCTTACTAAACGGACCAGTGCTAGCCTGGTATCATAGTCTTAACAAGGCAACCACGGTTGAGTGGAAGCCTCTTTGTACTGCTTTTTGTAAACAGTACAGGTTCAAGTCCCGGTTTGATGTAACCCTGATGGATCTTGAAATGGTTAAGCAAAAAACCAATGAATCATTCATGAATTACTTTAGCAGATGGATGGACAAAGTCACGCTGGTCAGACAGAAACCATTTGAGTTCGATATGATCAACAAGCTTATTATGGGGTCACTGCCAGTCTACCAAGATAAGCTAAAGTATTAGAGTTCTACACTTTTGAGGATATCTACTCTGTCGAACAAAAGATTGAGCAAATCGAGGGGAAGAAGAAGGAGCCTTCCTTCCTTAAACCCAAAATCACCACTTACACTTAAACATAGAAAAAATCTTACTATGTCAATGCCCTTCAAACACCAAAACCCATACTCCAGGACACTACCCCATGTCGAAGATTCTCGAATCTTGGAATGCCGCTTTCCAAGGCTTTTAGGCTTCTTCTCAAAGCCAAAATCATCAAGCCACTTGAGCTAAACTTCAAAACATCACCCCCAGCCTTGGTGGATACCAAAACCTACTACCATTATCATCAGCATCATGGCCACAACACTGATGACTGTCGCTCTCTCAGGCTGGTCATTCAAAACCTCATCGACTCTAGTGAACTTGAAGACCCTGAGAAATCCAAACCGTCAACCAAGACAAACCCATTGCCTAACTACCACAAAGCCAACCGTACCTACATACTCCAATCAGGGTTGCCAGAATCCCTAGTCCTCAACTCCTTTTCTCCCCTCAACTATGAGGAGATTGCTAAATTACCTACCATTACCTTTCGACCAGGTGGTGGGTTTGACATTGGTGTCATCGATATATGGTATGACAATTCAGAGGATGAGTCTATAGTTACTCAGGATTCCTCTAAGTCTAAATCATCATAAGATCAGGCTTCCAAGAAAGGCAAGTCAGCTGAGACTTCCAAGGCAACTAAACTAGGGCCTAAACTATCTAAGCAGCAGAAGGGGTTAGGTGCTAACAAGATGTCCTCTCGGGTCCACAATATGACTCATAATGGTAAGGTGTTCACTCCTCCTGATCTTGGGAAGAATCCAGAAACTCTGAAAAAGCCAACCAAGGCTAGACCCATAGGGGATAAGGGTGGTCCAAGCAATTTTTTGACCCTATAACTAGCTAATCAGGTTGCTCAACCTGATAATGTTATCGTCAAGTAGTTGAAGAAGACATAGGCCAATATTAGCATATGGGACTTGATGCTATCCTCCCAACAACATCGACGGGCTATCATCGAGGCACTCTCTAGCATGAGAATCTTTCCATCTGCCTCTACCTTTAACATGAAGAGCCAGTTGGTAAACCAAGAATTATAATCTAGCATGATTACTTTCTCTGACGCAGATCTGCATGTTGAGGGTATTCACCATAACAAAGCACTCTTCATTAGGGTGCATATTATGAACTTATCCATCTCCTATGTCATGGTAGATGATGGTTCCGGCATTAATATATGCCCTCTTAAGGTATTGCCCAAGCTCGGGTTCAACTTTCAGACTTGAAACCATGTAAGACTATCATTAGAGCCTATGATGAGTCTAAACAGGAGGTTACTGGCACCTTCACTGCTACTGTCACTGTCGACCTGATTGAATTAATGGTGGATTTTACAATTCTTGATATACTAGTGTTATTTACTTTACTATTAGGCCAACAGTGGTTCCATCCCTTAGGAGGTGTGCTATCCACTTTACACCAGAAGATCAAGTTTCCACATAATGAGGATGTGGTTACCATTGCAACTGCTGATGAGGTTCCTCTAGCCTACATCAGAGAAGATGTCCCTTTCATGACTGGTTTTTAGATTGCTGCCATCAGAGAACCTGAATCATACTCGTACCAACCAAGTCCCATTATGGAGAGGATGATGCAAATGATGAACTTTATGCCAGGTAAAGGTTTAGACCAATATCAGCAAGGTCTAGTAGAGTTTGGCATTCCTACAACCATGTGGGAAGACAGGTACTGTGTTGTGTTTGATCCATATACTTTGAACAAACCAAAAGAGTGCAAGATGGTTATCTTCATTCAAAGAGAGACACAATATGGTTGCTCAACTCAGATGACTTCTTTGACTAGCAGTTTACCATCTTTGGTGAAGTTTGTGACCTGTCAGCCTTAACAGTAGTTGAGAAGACTGATGCTGCTTCTTACACCATCAGCTCTAATGACACCTTTTAGATCTTTGATGATATTGCTGATCTCACCATCGGCCGCCAAGAGCCATAGATCACTACAGTCGTCACGCTGGGAGCCAAGCTATAAAACTTAGATTTGGAGGACCTGCTGCTGCTAAAGGTCTATGAAGATATTGCTACTCTAATGGATAACACCTTTGAGGAGTTATTATATGAGGATACTGATGTCCCAATTTCTATTTTATTTTATGATGATGTAATTCCATCTAAGTATAATGCAATGAATAATGACTTTGCTTATGTTTACGATGTGTATTCTGATGGCATTGTGCATGAACATGAGCATTACATGAGCATTTTTGACATTAACGCATCATGCATTGAAAATGTTAACACTAACACAGATGACAAGCCCTGTCTACTCCAGATTGTATCAAACTTGACCTCTGAAGAGAGAATAAAAATAATCAATGTGTTGAAAAAGCATATAAAAGCCTTTGCTCTGGTTACAAAGATATGTCGGGTGTCAACAGATCCATTGCGGAACATAGAATTCTGACCAAGCCTAGGTTCAAGCCAGTTAAGCAGAAGTTGCGTCGACTCCAACCGGAGTGGGCTTAGAAGGTTAAAGAGGATGTATAAAAGCAATTGGATGCCAAATTTTTTGAAGTGGTTGACTGTCCAGAATGGTTGGCCAATATGGTTCCAATTCCCAAGAAAGATGGCAGAGTCAGGGTCTGCATAGACTACAGGGATTTGAATAAAGCATGTCCAAAGGATGATTTTCTTTTATCTCATATCGACGTGCTAGTCGATAGTGCAACCGCTAGCATTATATATTCCTTCACTGATAGGTTTTCTGGGTACAACCAGATTCTGATGGCCATTACAGATAAGGTGAAGATAGCTTTCATCACAGAATGGGGTTGCTATAAGGTCATTCCCTTTGGCTTGAAAAATGCAAGCGCTACCTATCAGAGAGCTACAACAACCTTGTTACATGATCTAATCTACAAAAAGGTTGAGGTCTACATAGATGATATGATGGTGAAGTCTCCCACCAGGGAAGAACATCAAGCTACCTTTGATAGATTTCTCATGCGGGTTGAAAAGTATGGACTCAAGCTGAATCCAAAGAAGTGTACATTTGGGTGATATTTGATAAGCTGTTGGGTCACATTATCAGTCAAAGGGGTATCAAAGTGGATCCAGACAAAGCAAAGTTGATCTATGAGATACCTATTCCCAGAACTGAGATTGAAGTCAGGGGATTCATGGGACAGCTCTAGTACATTAGCAGATTCATCGCCAAGCTCACTACCATGTGTGAGCCTATCTTTAAGCTTTTAAGGAAAAACCAGCCTATGGTTTGGGATAAGAACTGCCAGTTTACATTTGAGAGGGTGAAGCACTATCTCTTCAACCCGCCAATCCTGCAACCACCTCGATCAGGAAAACTACTATTGCTCTATCTAGCCTTAGAAGAAGAATTAGTGGGTGCTATGATAGCTCATGAAAATGATACCGGAGTCGAGCATGCTATCTACTACTTGAGTAAGAAGTTATTGCCAATAGAATGCAAGTACAGCACTATTGAGAAGCTATGCATGACTATGGTTTGGGTTATCAAGAAGCTCAGATATTATTTCCAATCATACCAAGTTTAGGTGATCTCCAAGGTCGACCCTATGAAGTACTTGTATGAAGCACCTTTATTAGTGGGAAAACTCTCCAGGTGGCTAATCCTGTTATCAGAGTTTGATGTGCAGTACATCACTACCAAGGTGATCAAAGGCAGAGCAATTGCCAAATTCTTAGCATCTAGGCTGATGGATGACTCTGAGACTTTTAAGCTGGACTTCCAAGATAAGCACTTAGGGATAGTTGACGTCCAAAAATGGCAGTTGCACTTTGATGGCATAGTCAATAGAAGAGGTGTAGGCATAGGAGTTATGCTAGTCACTCTTGAAGGTAAGCTAATTATGCTTTCAAAACGGCTGAGTTTTCCAGTCACCAACAATATGGCTGAGTATGAAGTATGTCTATTCGGGCTCAAATCATTGCTAATGATCAATGCCTAAGATCTTGAGATATTTGGTGATTCGATGCTCGTCATTCACAAATCCACGACCAAATGGGATGTCAAGGAAGAAAGGCTCAAGCCTTATGCTGAATACATGAAGCTCATGGTTTGCAAATTTAACTCATACCAATTTATTCACATGCCGCGTGAAGAGAATCAGATGGCAGACGCTTTAGCTACACTGGCTTCAGTTTGTGAGTGACCACAGAGCCAAGTTTAGCCTGTATTCATCAAGTAGTCAAGGATTCCTTGTTATGAAAGAGAACGGGTTATGGTGCTAGACCAACAAGATGAGATTCCATTGTATGCTGATATCATGAATTTCTTGAAGATTGGTTCTTATCCAAAAGAAGCCAATAAGAATGACAAACTAGCTCTGTGCAGACTAGCAGCCAACTTCACCTGGCATCAGAGTGTTCTTTACAGAAGAACAGTTAATGTTCTACAGCTCTAATGCATATTAGGGAAGGAGATTGAATCAATCATACAGACAGTACACGCAGGTATATGTGGGTTCTACATGAATGGATTCGCTTTTTACAAGAAAATCCTATGCCAAGGATATTTCTAGCTCACTATGGAGACCGAGTGCATACAGTTTGTATGAAGATGCCATGAATGTCAGATTCATAGAGATCTGAGTCACCTACCACTAGTCGAATTACAGAGTTTGATGATGCCTTGGCCATTCTCAACTTAAGGAATTGACATCATGGGTGAAATTCATTCTAATGTATCCAACGAGCATCGATACATATTGGTAGCTATTGATTACTTCTCTAAGTGGGTGGAAGTTGAATCCTACAATAAACTGGGGGTAAAGCAGGTCACCAAATTCATAGAGAAAAATCTCATATGCTGATATGGGATACCACATCACCTGGTGTCTGATAATGAAGTGTAATTCCAAGGCCAAGTGGTCGATTTACTAGAAAGATATGGGATTGAGCACAACTGATCTTCTCCATATCACCCTTAAGCTAATGAGGCAGTCAAAGTGGCCAATAAGATGATCAAGTGGATCTTTGCTAAGACAGTGCAAACTTACAAGGATTGGCATGAGCAGTTGCCATTTGCTTTGTGGGCTTATAGAACCACTACAAGAAGTCCTACGGGTGCTACCCCCTACTCTCTGGTTTACGGGATAGAAGTTGTATTACCAATTGAAGTGGAGCTGAAATCACTTCATGTCATTCTAGAATCTCAGTTACCAGAAGCTGAATGGAAAAGGGCCAGGTATGAACAACTGGTTATTATTGATGAGAAGTGGCTGAAGACTCTCTATCATTTACAACTTTACAAGAAGCGCATGGCAAATGCATTCAATAGAAAATTCAAATATGTTGCTATACAAGAAGGTGACCTGGTGCTGAAGTAAGTTAGACTAGCTATCCGCGACCCCCGTGGAAAATTCAGACCTAACTAGGAAGGCCCAGTCCTAGTCAAAAAGATCCTATCTAAAAGCGCTGTTCAAATTTCAGATTTAGAAGGTAATGAATTCTCAAAACCCATCAACCTTGACTGGCTAAAGAAGTATTTTGTCTAGAGCAAAGGGCAAAAGAAAGGCAAAATAAAAGTGAAAAGTCTGGTGAACTGAAAACCTACATAGGTGGTTCATGCAAAAATTAAGACAAAAGAAAATGCTTGCTCGATGAGCTGAAAATCCGCTTGGACGGCTCATGCAAAAGTTAGAGCTCTTAAAAGCAAAAGGAGAGCGTTAAAATAGTTGATCTGAAAATCTCACACGAGGTTGGTCAACAATAAAGGTTAAGTCTGATGCATATCGAGAAGCTTTTATGTTGATTTTAACATTTTTCATGTAAATGTTTTAATCTCATTAATGCAAATGGAACACTTGTTCATAAGCTTAGCCATCAGTAATACAAATTTCAAACACAGTGCATTGTTTTTCTTTATTACATGTAATCTTGTTGCTTAATAGTTTCTTACAGTACAAGATTCAAGTGTGGCGCAGCACTCACAGCTTATACTCCTCATCTATAGCAAATCCAACTCTAGGGATCGCTACCAATACAACTCTATGGTGAGGCCAGGTCCTCTCCACATGCTCCAAGAAGCGGGACACCAGACGTCCTCCCTCAAACTCTATTAATTGAGGGATAGTCTGCCTATGACCGTATTGATGATAGATTCTAGTAGGACTATAGTGGGTGCAACGTCTAAATCCCAGTAGTGGAATATAGTCTATATAAGTGTTCACAGTTACATGTCGTATGCATTACTAAGGACAGGTCCACCTAATCTCACTCTCGAGCCTGGTCCCCATCCACTCAATCTAGCCGTGGAATGTCATCATCCTTGCCTCGCTGAAAGTGTAGCCTCTCCGCATGTGGCTATGAGGTAAGTATCTTTGTAGATCACCCACTGGTGGTACCAGAATCCTACGCTTCTCCTGAAGCCAAATCTATAACAAAATAAAAATAAAAGTTCATTAAGTTGAAAACCTTGCAAAAGGCTACTCAAGAAAAAATTAAAGCGACTTGTTGAGTTGAAAACCCAAGGGGGCAGTTCAAGCAAAAATTAGGGTTTAAAAAAAATCAGTCAATAGCCCAATGAGTCAAAAGCCTTACAAAAGGTGACTCAGGCAAAAATTAGGGTAAAACACAGCTTTTCTAAGTTGAAAACTTGGAAAGGTAACTTAGAATTCTTGCTTGGAGCAAAAACAGGGTACCACTGAAGTGCCTGAACTATCCCCTCCTCACTCTGTCCAATCCAAGGATCGTGTCTTCTACAATCATAGGAAAGGGAGTCTGACCTTGTATCATTTGATCTATTACAGGCTCAATCAACAAATCTCTATGGCCAGATGGATCGACAAATAGGAATTGCACCAGCAATCCAAATCCCGCTATCCTCAACCATGAGGAAGTATCCACAGGTTTTTGGCTACACAGCCAAAAAATAGCAGTAAGGTCTACATAGCCATATGTAGTCAAAAGCGACCTCATCTTAATTAGGCTGACATCAAAAGCTCTAATCAGGTATGGGAACCTCTCCAGTAGGCATAGGTACTGTTAACATTGTTTTCATGTTACAAGTAACTTTGAGGATAGCAGTAAATTCCTCATACATCGGGCACAGCTCTACATGTCTGAACTGGAAGACATGGACCACCGAATCCTAGAACTGCACAGCAGTATGTAGGAAAGCATTGTTGATTGTGAGTTACTGGAAGGTCTTCAAATACTAAAGTCTGATCTCACCTAGTCAAGTCCACTCATTATTGCCCCACTGATGGGAGAGAGCACGGAAAGTTGATAGTGATTCCTAGGTCATCGTACATCTAGTTTCTGTATAGAGGAATAAACAAGTTATGTTTTAGCAATAAAGCATAAAGCATGAGATATTTAGGCCCACATGCCAAACTGTAACACACCACTTCATCATTTTAATACAAAGACTACAGAGTTCTAACATCATACATATAAGAATTAGACATCATGTCTCCTCTAAGAGTCATCATTGCCTGATTGATCCTTATCGGGTCTAGGACTATCTAGAACCTCAATGTTATAATGCTCTAGATGCACCATCAACTGGGTGATCTCTCTGCCCATCTGCTCAGTCATCTGAGCATAGCGATCTCTCTCCTCCAGCTCTAAAAGCCTACTTATCTACAAACATAAGCATATAAGCATATAAGTCATGCACCCATGCATTCCCATTACACTCATAATTATAACAGGTACTTACCTGAGCACCCAGCATCTCAGAGGTGTGATAATGACGCAATCCTATTAGAAGCCTTGTAGCATCAGCCATAGCATCTCAAGGCACCTGAACAAGTCAAACATATGTAAAGCCATTAAAGCCAAGAGTGTATAAAGCATATATACTCATATGAGTGGTATTCGGTGGATCAAACTCTATCTCATCCCTTGTCGGCACCAGGAAGAAGGTCTCATAAGGACAATTAGTCTCATCATAAGTATAGATCAGCGGGTTTTATGGCCACATCAGCTGACCCTTAATGAAGTCTAATGGACGCTAATACCCAGGGGGCACTTTTGGAGTGCCAGACACTGACCTCGAAGGAGTCGTACTAGACCTAGTATCATGAGATCTCTTAGAGGTACTACCACCTCGAGAACTGCCAACAGCTGGCAAACGACGATGTCCACCTCTACCTTAGGGAATGTCAGGTCTTACTCCAAACCCACTAGCTCTGTCATGTTGACCTCTACATATGGAAAGCTCTACATACCGTAGCAACCTTATCTGGATGAAAGTAGGGTAGTCTACTGGTGACTCAGATAGGCACTCTCATCTGGGAATCCCCATCAATGCATCAATCACCTCTGGCTTTGTATCAGTACAAGATTCCCAGAACATCACACGAGGTGGTGAAGCAGCAAGGTGGAGCGCATATCATGCAAAATGCTATATGCGTAGCATGTAGCACGATGTGGTATGCAGGTAGTAAAAGAAGACGTTTGATGGGGCACACTGTCTGAGCCGAATCTAACATGCCCCATATAGCATAATGCCTTAAAATACCAAATGATGCTTGTTTGACATATGGTGCATGTTACATTTTGCTCTTGCAAGCCGGCGCACATAGGGGCAAAATGCTATATATGTAGCATGTAGCACTATACGCTACGCATATAGCGAAAAAAGACGTTTGGTCGGGAGCCTTCTCAGGACCAAATTTAAAATGTGTCATATCATACAATGTCTTAAGGCATAAAATGATGCTTATTGGACATAAGGTGCATGTCCCGATGTAGCCACAGTGGGCCCCATGCGATGGGTCAAAATGTTATATGCGTAGCATGTAACACTACATGCTACGCACATAGGCTATGTATGGCGCACATAGCACTATGTACTGTACATATAACCTAAAAATTTTCAAATCCTACATTGAAAATTAGATTTCTCAAACCCTAACACCTTCCACTATAAATATAGCACTTGGGTTCGTGGAAATTGGTCCAAAAATTAACCAAAAATAGCCAAACACTGCCAAAATCCACTCTTAAATTAATTAAGCAATTAATTAAATAATCAATCTAGGTTTTTAGAGACCAATCAACACTATTTAGGTCCTTAATCATGTTTGGATTCAAGATCTACAAGAAAAACCTACTGTGGTAAGTCAAATGCTCATTTTTCTTCCATTTCCTTCTTGTTTTTGCTTGGATCTATGATTTCTTGGGTTGATTTATGGATATTTGGCTTTAATATTTTTCTTTGATGATTGTTAATGCCTATTGATAATCAAAAACACCTATTTTTGCTTCAGATCTGCTTAGATCTAACCCAAATCTCAAGTTTTTCTCAAAAACCTTCATTTTTCCTCTGTTTTTCATGCTATGTGCACCACATATACTACTATGTGTGCCACACATAGTGTTAGTGTATGCTCTAGAGCATCATGTGTATTTGTACTATACGTTTTATTAATAAAGGCATTATTCATTATATAGTACAATGTTTTGAATGAACTTATTTTACTTAGAGTATTAAACTATATATTGAAGTCCATGATATTGGAACAGTACAGAAGAATCCATAAAGAGTTTATGGAATGAGATTCTTATTGT
>CANYBF013009854.1:0-38279 GCA_948192965.1 Dalechampia spathulata | reverse complement strand
TCATGGACTTCAATATATAGTTTAATACTCCAAGTAAAACAAGTTCATTCAAAACATTGTACTATATAATGAATAATGCCTTTATTAATAAAACGTATAGTACAAATACACATGATGCTCTAGAGCATACACTAACACATTCATTATTGATGTATAATTAATTTCAGTCTTTAATAATATAACAATTACTTTTCTTATCTTAATAATTTTTCATTTCTTTATATATATATATACACACACATATATATTGCCTTATAACATCTTCATCCCATCACAGTAATTATACCCTTTTACTTGTATAATTCATTACATAGTTTATCTCATGCATAAACTATTTTATACAATCGATATCAATAATTATAATAAACTTAGCATTCATCAAATTTACCACAATACTGTATTAAAAATTCTATATATAATAACCTTAATTAATAGATTATGATGTCACAATACATCATTATTTCCTTTCATAATTATTCTAAATATATCATTAACATCCATCTTCTTCGTAATAATATAGTATCTTAATAAAGTAGATACTCATTGTATGATTTATTGTAAACATAAACTTAAATGATGTACTTCATTTATTAATTTATTTATCATGAATTATATAATATACATTTTATAAATTTCATATTATATCATTGATCACCCATATTATAATGTAATAAACATATAAAATAAAACATATAATCACGTGTTAATTATCAAGGTAAGTTAATACTTACCTGTCGATCCACTATTAAGGTATCAGCAATTAAATAGCACAAACCTAATTTTTTTTCCGTTCCTTAATTTAATTCCCTGATGATAAGCATCGATTTTTCCTCTGAACCACATAAATCATAAATTAAATATTCATCTTTAATTAATAATTTAATTCAATTATTAATCATCTATTAATCACATTAAAATCACATATTACTGTATAACACTCAATTATTTATCATATCATCAATTTATGAAAACCATAATATCATTTGCAGTAGTATCATCATTTGTATTAACTATCATATAATTAAAATATAAATGATATCAATTAAATATAATTTTCAAATAATATGAAAATTATACCTTATTTCATTCTCCATCATTTTAATTATAAGTATAAAACTTCCTTTATGAACATGAACATTACTTATTTTTAACTCATGATCCTATATAAATTATATCTTTATTTTATTCCTTAGTAATAACAAGACTCATATTTATTTATTATTATTTACAAGTATGTTAATAAGCTTAATTCAATAATAACTTATGATAATTCCCATTTAATTATCACATAAACAAACTTTATATAACTAAATAGTAAATTTAGTTCATAAAAAAAATGCTCACAATATTATTTTCTTTAAATATCCATATTATTCACTTTAATAAAAATAAATCATAAATTAACTACATATATATATATATGTATTAAAATAACCAAATTCAAAAGACTTATTATGTTTCATATGTTTTAAACTACTTATTCATACATCCTATTTGCATGTATAACCACAAATCATACCCTCATTTTTTTATATCAATTAACCACATAAATTTTTATATATCATATAATTTATATTCTAAATTAAATTATCCAATTTAATCATAATAATTAAAACACTTATAAGAATACATGTTATAATAAACTAAAAATCAACTCATATAAACCATTTCATAACATAAGTCTTTTATTTACTTACTTAATATTTAATTCAATCATTTAATTTAAACTTCTTTAAACCATATTCCATCACTTCATATACATAATTGCTATCTTCCATAATTATTAGCTTAAGCATATTTCAAGCTATTTATTTCATACAAATTATTCTATATTATAATGAAGTTAACTCAAATAATTTCCTCAAAACTCAATATATATTTAATTAATTAATCCTTAACATAAATGACACTTTAACATCTTTAATAAATTAATCAACTTAGCTCTCCATACATTTATTAACCCATTAAGCTTCTTATGAATATTTATCACACTCATTTAATATTCATTTAAATCTTATACTTGGACCACTTTCAAACCGTATGATATGTACATATATTTCACCTTATTAACCCACTTTCATATAACATGCTATTTAACTTTTACTTGTTTATTAATATCCAATGAAATCATATAATTTAAAACCCTTGTACTTTTATTTATTTATTATTAATTTTAAGTAAAACTTTTTACATAATTAATTAATTAAGTCTATAAGCTTCCTTAATACTCATTACCACCTTAATTAATTAATCTTTTAAATTCTTGATAATAAATTGCTACATACTTCACATTTTTACTTCACTTTGATCTTCCATTTTAATCAACAAATATCAATTTCATGTGAATATATGCATATACTTAATTAATTTCTTCATTAAGCTTTAATCATAAAATATATAAATCATACCGTTAATAAATTAACTTAATAAGCCTTTTATACTTATTTAATATACTTAATTTAATGTTCAAGTAAATCTTTAAACTCTATATGGCAGTGTATATCAAATTTCTCCATTAAATACTCAAATATACTTCTTAGTCTAAAATCACAAAGCAAACCGTATGTTATCATCTAAAACACGTAAAAGACTTCCATATTTCATCAAGTTCTTAAGCCATAAATCAAATCATCATAAATCAACTAAGAACTCAAATCAAAACTAAAATTTACTAAATCTTCATCTAGTCTATTCAGCCAAAACATGGTTTAATCATAAAACAATTCAGCCATAAATTAAAACCACTCAAAAACATAATAATCACCAAGATTTAACATTAACATAATTCGGCAAAAATAAATTTCACATACAAAATTCATAAATCAACTAAATCTAACACCCAAAAATGCATGGATCTAACAAATCTAACATTAAAACATGCTCACCTTTAAACAAACTACTAAAAATCGAAATCAACTTGATCCTTTCTACAATTTTGCATCCGATCTACTCACTAACATCTCCTTTAAGCTTCATACTTCAACTCATCTTCAAAAACACATATACATGCTCATAAATATAAGATCCGACAAAGAAAAATGGAAATCAAAAGCTTTCAAGGTTGCGTTTTTGTTTGGAAAGTACATGAAACTAGTGGATTTAGCCATGAACTTTGAAGGATGTAAGAAAAGTGTTTCAATTTTTATCATAAAGAGAAGAAATTAAAAAGATTTTGGCCTAACCTTTAGTTATACACTTAGATCTTGAAATAAACTTAAAAATTAAGATAAAAAAATGAAAAATGGGTTACAATTTTTGGCTATCATATAAGGAATGTTTCGGTCACTTACAGAACAAGATAGAAATAAGATTGTCTTGACCGAATCTTGTAATATGCTTGTAGTTCTTGCTTAATCCTTAAAATTTGAAAGACAAGCTAGAGAAGATGAAGCATATTTCGGGTTTTTCCCTAAGGTTTGAAGTGAGAAGGGTGAGCTTATGATATGGTTCTTGTTATAGGAAGGAGATGAAGCTTGCTAATGGAGAAGGAATAGAAGAAAATGAAAATGAATGGTGGAAAAGAAGATCAAATTTTGGTCAAACAAGAGATGGATGGGAAATGATTAGGTATTTTGTTAAATAATGGAGCCAAATATATATTAATGAAATCCCATTTAGGGCAACTCCACCTTACACCCTCACACACACAACAAAACCCCTAAATACTTACCAATTTAAATCAAATACATGTTTTTTATGATCTTTCCTTCCTTTATACCTTAAAATATGTATATTAATCCCTCCTTTCACCTTCAATATGTATTATTTATTTATTTATTAAAATCTCAAAATATCATCAATTACGTCATTTTAATATAAAATATATTTCCATATACATTATTTAAAAAAATCTTCCATCTTTTCCCATTATTTGTCAACTATATTATTTAATTCTTCTCTCTCCATCCACTAACACATTTTCCCATCCTACTTTCACATTCTTCCATACCAAAATTAATTATATTATTTCAAAATTTTATTCATATATATCCACATAATATAGATATTTATTTACAATTATATTATTTATATCATTTCTTATTTATTTATTCTATTTCTTTTAATATATATATCATTTATATTATTTTATTCAATCCTTCATATTAATATATTATTTATACCAATAGTTAATTTAAATATCACTCAATACTTACATTTATACATTTTCTATACATTCAATTTATATTAACCGTATATATATATATATGTATGCATTTCATTCATATTAATTTATTACATAAATTACTTAATCATATATATAATTATAACATCATATATGCTCTTAATATGTTTAATTTAATCTAAAATTCTATTTTCTTACATTTTACATACGTACATATATTTTATTATACGATTGCATGTACGTTCACTAAATTGTTCATTTCTTTATCTCATTTATTTTTACCCTTTTCTTAATTTATACATAATTATTAAATTATGCATACTCATTATGCACGTATAATTCATCTTAATTCCTTAAATACATATAATTTCATATATGAGTATTTATTCATTAATTCTATTATTTTAATCATACAAGCATACATACATTTTAATATTCAAAAATACATACTTTCAATTTATTGTCTATATTTAGTCATACGTACATATGTCAACTATTTTTGACATCGTATCCATCAATTTATCATCATTTAGTGGATTCGCTAATTATTTTATATCGTGATCATGGCATTTATTAATTAGCACATCTTTTATATTTTCATATATCATTTACATATCATATCATAATCGTAATTAAGATCGTATCAAAATAATGCATGTCAAAATTACAAATTTCATGTTATTCGTGCATTTAATAATTTTTTTAAATCATGCATGATCAAGTTATCATAAGAATATATGAACATTTAATATGACCATAAAATGAGGATGTGACAAAATCATCCATTTTTTAAATTTAATAAGATAATTATATAAAATATAATATAATATAATAATATACTAATCATAATTAATATAAAATAATAGATTAATTATAATTAATAAATTTATTTTATGTAGTAATTTATATTAAAATAATTTATTTTATTATTTATTTTTGTTAGATTAATTTTTATATCTATTTTTTATAAGTTTTAAAAAGTAATTAATGATAAATTAATAGTATTTATTTTTGAATAAAATTTAATAATTAATAAATATATATATAATTAGTAATTTTTAATAAATATAAATAAAATGAGTAGTATTTATATTTGAATAAAATTAGTAGTTTTTAACTTTGAATAAAATTTAGTAGCTAACAAATATAAATAAAATGAGTAGTATTTATCTTTAAATTATGCATTTATTTATATTTTCAATTTGCTAATTTTAATAATGATATAATATACTAATCACAATTAATATAAAATAATACACTAATTACAATTAATCAATTTATTTAATGTACTATTTTATTATTTTTATTTATTAGAATAATTTTTATATTTATTTTTGATAAATTTTAAAAAGTGATATTTATCTTCATCTAAATTTTTAAAATAATATTTATCTTTGAATTAAAATTAAAAAAGTAATATTTATCTTCATATAAATTTTTAAAAATAATATTTATCTTTAAATTATTAAAATTAAAGGGGAGGGGTAGACTTGTATTTTCACTTCCCCCTCTCTTCCCACTTTTAATATATATATGATATGATTATATTGATAATCATGTATTAATATTTTAATTTATTTTTTATTCATTTATTTTCTCTCTTTATTTTTTTCTTCCCAACTCATATTTTTCAAATAAAAATTAAAAAATTTAATTAATAAAAAATTATTTTATTTACTTTATATTCTATTTGTTAATTATAATGGTAAATTTATCATTTTACATAATATAATTAAATTTTTTATTTTATATAATTTGTTTTACTTTCCATTCTTATTTTCCTTCCTTTTTTCCAAACCCAAAAAGATTTTTTTTCCTTCCTCCCTTCTATAATTTCCCAAACAAAGACTAAAGAAAAATCAAAATATGATATCATAAATTATATAATAAATTTAGTAAAATAAAGTTCACACATAATGAATTAATATCAGAAACTGGTTGCAATATGATTTAAAATAATAACATTTTTTATGTTTGATTATGGGTTTAAATCATATTTAATGAAGTTTAGACAATAGGAGTTGTTGGTTATTTGTTAATATATATTAATTTTTTACGTATTCAAATTTAAAATTAATAAGATTTAATTATTTCAATTGAATTTATAAAATTATTCACGTTAAAATTATACGAATCATCATGAAATTGATTTTAATAATGGAAGGAGGGAGGAGAAATTGAGAGTAGAAAACCTTGGGAAACGAGAAACTGAAAACGTGGGCGATAAGATAAGAAGGCAGGAATGTCTCGCTTTTCACACGGCTTATCTTTCATTGTCGTGTTTTTCCTTCTCATTTTACGTCTATGTTTTTATCATAAAAATATCATGAAAATGCAATTTCTCTAATTTATTGTGAAAACAGGAAGCCGCTTACCATCATCATCATCGTCAACAATAGAAATATTTAAATATTAAAATATATTGTTCAAAATGATAAAAAAAAAAAACCAGAAAATCATTTTTTAAATAAAACTGTAAAGCTCATTTTCATAAATATTTCTTAAAATAAATAATGGTGTGATTAATTACTAGTATCAAATGGCAAATTTTAAATGTTAATAGTAAAATATTAAATATTATATATGTATATATATATTAATTATTATAAATTAATATATAATAACAAATTTATAATTTTGTGGTAATTTTCAATCTTGAATTTTATTTTATTTTGGAAAGAAATAATATTTTTATAAAATAAAACTAATCCATTTTTTTAAAAAATATATTGTAACAGAAGTTGGGTAATGGATAATAAAATAAAATAAAATAGAATACGAATGCCGTCAAACAAAACTTGGGTTTGGAATCCTGTGTCAGTCCATCATCACTTGTATAAATCTAGCACACCAGACACCATTTTGTGTCCATTAAAAGGTCCAGACCCTTTCTTCCATCAATCTGATACTCCCACATCCATCAAGCAGTCAAATCCAGAAAAGGGAAAGAAGTTTTCAGTCCCCCGGTTTGTTGTGGCATGGCAATTTCCTGTAATTTTCCAGAACCCAGAAAACCTACAAGAAAAAGAAAAGGTATTAGAAGCAGGTGTTTGTTGATGGTTAAACAGCAAAAAACCCGCTTCTACATACTTGGTCGTTGTATCTCTATGCTTCTTTGCTGGCATGATCATGCTATTCGTGATTGAATCTTGCTTTCTTTCATCACCAAGAAGCTTCAAGAGCTTTCGCGAGTAGCCAAATGTTGGAGCTTTCAGCTTGTGGGTTCTGCTTCCTGGGATTGGCAGTGATAACTCCATCTCTCTTCTGTTAAAAACTAAAGGCACGTGAAGAAGATGATTCAGAAGTCGAGTTCCTGCGCTTGAGGAGATGAATTTCAAGAGAGGAAGCAAAGATTAATTCAATGATGTATAAAAAAAGAGTAGTTAGTCATCATCGTTGAAGTATGGAAGATATTTGTTAAATCATTGAAATTGCATACGGTCTTTTTGTTTTTTTGTTTTTTTAGCGTGTTTCTTTTATGGAGGAGACTTCCACAGAGGAGAAACTTGACCTATTTGTTTGCATAATTAATTCCATTTATCAGTTCAATTAGCAAAAGTCGTGCCAAAGCTTTCATGCCAAAACCAATTTATATTCACTTTTTTTAGTTATAATGTTTAAATTCAGACTTCTTAGACTTTATGTAAGAAACATTCATACCATTTAACTTCAATTCTATTCATTTACCAAGTAGAATGAAGTTTTTTATAAGAAATTCAGTCACAAAACCTACATGATAATAGTGTCTTGATTTCTTTTTTTTTTTAAATATATATTCAATTTCATATATGAATAAAATCAATAAATATTATGAGACCAATTATTTGTACTAAAATGTATCCATTTTAATAGAAAAAAATTAATTAGCGAAACATACGATGATTTTATTATGAATGAAACAATAAAGAATTTCATAAATAAAATGAAATAAATCTAAATATCGACTTTGAATTAAGAAAAAATTTATCGATAATATTAATTTTTTACTATATTATATAATCATTTTTCTATTTATATTATATATTAATTATTTTATGATAGAAATATATGAATCAAGTAATAATTAAATATAATGAATATTTATATAAATTGATTTTAAAAGAGTTAATGATGCATGAGTTCATACCATCTTTATAAAAATTATAATTAATAAATCTAAAATTAACTTATTAAAAGCCTGAGATGATTAAGGAAGCAGATGCTTGAAAGATCAAAATATTAGCTTCAGTGGAATACTCTCTGATATAGCATGGAGAGTTAAGTATGATTTTAATAATAAAATATTGATTTTTAAATAATAATGAAAAATATCATAAAGAAAAAGAATAAATGTGGTATTTATAACTCAATTCGGGGGAGAAAATAATAATTATGAGTTAATGGTGTGGGTGTGCCATAAATATAAGCATTAACAACATTGTTTTTGTAATGAATGAATAAATAAATAAATAAAAGGAAGTAAATAAAATGAGAGGGTTGGTGGTACGTAGCATCATCCTTGTCAGCGTGGCATGTTATTTGCCGCAACTTATGATGTAGACTGCACATCTAAACATGGTCCTACGTGCTTCTACTTCCATTTTTAATCCCTGCATTAACCTATTTACTCTATATCTTTATAGTCATTTTATTCCTTATATTAAAATTATTATATTTTTAATAATATAATAATATATATTAATTTTTATTTATATATTAAATATATTTTTATTCATATATTAATAATTAATTATTATTATTATTATTATATTATATCATGAAAAATGATATAATTATAGTTTCATTGCTAATTACATATTAAGATTAAATTATAATCTTATATAAATCAAAAATTTAACATATAATTTTAAATCAAAAAATATTTAAATCTGATTTTTTAATTTAAATTTCTAACTTCACTTATTTATAATATTATAGTTTCATCCAAAACATTTATTTTTAATGATTGAATTATTGCTTAATAAACAATAAAATATAATTTATATAATTGTTAATTAGGTTTCTTGGTATTGTTATATTTATTTTATTTGTTTCGTATATTTTCTTTAACTTTACTCTTTTGTTTGCTAGGAGTCTAAAGCCACTTATTAGTTATAAGTACTTGTCCCTTTAAGCAATTATCTTGTTTGAGGAATGTTTTTTGGAAGTAATTTCTATCGGTTTAATTATTTCTTAATATAAATTTTTGGAATTAAAATTTTACAGGAAATATTATTAGCAAAAGTGATTTTTGATTTTTGATTTATTTGGTTCAATTTTTTTTGATTTTTAAAAGATTTAATTCAATTTCAATTTTCATAAATTTAATTTTTGATTTATTTGACTTTCAATAATTTTAATTTAATTTTAATTTTATGAGTTTGATTTTTAGTTGATTTAATTAGATTTAAATTTTCTACAAAAACTTATCAAATAAATCAATACTTATCCATACTCTAATGTAGAATAATCATTTTAGTGATGATTGCTAATAAATATTAAAATAAAATAATCTCATTAATTCAATTACGTAGGAAGAAACTTTAGAGTCTTGTAAACGAATTAGCTTAGTATAAAATTTATGCATATATATCTTCTGCGGACATTTATGCAATTGTAGGTTGAGTGACCTTTTGATCCGATGATCGTGCATATATATCATAGATTCTATTATCGCCTCCATGGTATAAAAGAAATATGTCAAGATTGAAGATTATTATTTGGACACACGTTCAACAATAAGAACAATGCAAGACGGTGAAAGGAATCAAAATCCCATGTTCTAAATGCTGCCATTTTCCTATGCTTCATGCAACACGTTACTATTTCCTATGATAAGCCTTATGTAGTATGTGTCCCATTTCCCATGCAAGGCCACATAATTCCAATGCTGAAATTGGCTAAACTACTTCACTATAAAGGTTTTCATGTAACCTTTGTCAATACTGAGTTCAATCACAACCGGATTCTCGATTCAAGAGGTCTCGATTCATTGGATGAATTGCCTGATTTCCGATTTGCAACCATACCTCTTTAACACCCTCCTTCTAGCTCTCATACCAGTTTGGCCTTGAATATGGTCGCTCTTCGTGAGACATGTAGAAAAGAATTTCTGAATCCTTTTAGTGATCTTATTAGGAAACTTAATGAGTATGCTGTTACTGATTCTGCTAGAAATCCTCCAGTGACATGTATGCTTTCTGATGCTATGTTGAATTATAGCATGGCACTTTCTGAAGAACTCGACATTCCTAATGTTTTGCTTTGGAATATGGGAGCTTCTGGTTTCATGAGTTTTGAGCATTCTCGTGATCAAATCAAACAATGTATTGCTTTCCTCAGAGGTATACATAAATTCGTATATTTTCATTTATGTAATGAAAGAGTTAATCCTGCTGTGTACTGAAACTAACAAGTTTTATGATTGTTTGTAGATCCAAGCAATATTCAGAGGGATTTAGAAATGTATTTGAACAGCATGATGAAATGGATTCCAGGAATGAAAGGAGCTAAAGTGAGGGATCTTTCCAAGTTCATCAAAACTAAAGATCAAATGAACTCCATGAAAGACTCTAGTGAAGGTGATTTAGCAAGAGCTTCTAAAGCATCAGCTGTTATATTTCATACTTTTGGTAATTTGGAAAGTGAAGCATTAAAAAGTTTATCGCCCTTCTTTAAAAGGGTC
Organism: Dalechampia spathulata; assembly: GCA_948192965.1. NCBI lineage: Eukaryota > Viridiplantae > Streptophyta > Magnoliopsida > Malpighiales > Euphorbiaceae > Dalechampia > Dalechampia spathulata. The sequence continues at coordinate 27,492 of CANYBF013009854.1, read as the reverse complement.
TTTAGCATTGGTCCTCTGAAATTGCTTTTTGACCAAATCCCAAATGAAAAATATGATTCTATTGAGTGCAATCTATGGAACCAAGAGGCAGAGTGCATCAAATGGCTTGATTCTAAAGAACCCAACTCAGTGATTTATGTAAATTTTGGAAGTACTACAATAATGAACATGGAGCAACTAGTTGAACTTGCTTGGGGACTTGCAAATAGTAACCATAACTTCCTCTGGATAACAAGGCCAGATTTGATCATGCTAGAATCAGCAATTCTGCCACCAGAATTCCTGGTTCAGACTAAAAACAGGGGCTTTATAGCAAGTTGGTTCCCGCAAGAAGACCTTTTAAACCACCCATCAACTGCAGGATTTATAACTCATTGCGGATGGAACTCTGTGCTGGAAAGCATCTCGTCTGGTATACCAATGATTTGTTGGCCATCGGTGAACATTTTGCCAACTGCAGAAAGAGTTGCAATGAGTGGGGAAATGGAATGGAATTGAGCAATGATTGTCGAAGAGACGACGTAGAGAAACTTGTTGAAGGGTTGATGAATGGTCGAAAGGGCGACAAATTGAAGAAGAAAGCTACAGAATGGAAGAAATTATCAGAAGAGGCCATCGGTGACGATGGGTCATCTTCCATGAACCTGAACAATCTAGTGCATGAAATCCTGCTCTCAGGAAATTGAAATTCCTCATTTGATTAATGCATACAAATTTATGCAGTTCATAATCTTCTGGGTCACAATTCAGCGGTCGCGATTTCTGTCCTTTGCAAACCGACCCGAAATAGCTCATTAGTTTAATTTGATTTAGAAAAATAAAAAATAAAAATCGAATATATTTAATTTAATTTTTAAAAATAAAAGAAAATTTTGGTTTTAAACCAACCGAATGGACGGAGGGCTCATCCCGCTTTCTACGTCCACGTACAGGTTCAGTGTTGGCCCAATTAGCCCGAAAAAGCGACGTCGTTTTACATCTAAAAACCCTACTCCCCTTACATTTTCTCTGAACACTTCGATTCGGTTAGGGTTTATCATCTAATTACGTTTCGCGTAGAACATAGGGTTCCAATAGATTAAAATTAAAAATAAAATCGTTTCCGATCTAACTGTACGATCGATTCGATGTTGGACGAAAGTAAATTTGACGTGCAATTGCAGTTATGGGCACTAAGAATCCCTCGTGGACTCTGCAATAAAGTCACTCGCTTACTAAATGGGTACTTTTTTTTTGTTTATCAATTTATTAAACCCTATTTCTAATTTTAGATATCTTTTTTTGAAATAATTGAAGATTTCTGATTATGTAAAAGTCTTTTTTGCTTTACCAATTTCATATTGCAGATATTTGCTCGATAAAGCTCGCGTTAAACCTATTACTGAAGATCCTAATTCCGAAAAGAATCGTTTGGTGATATTATCAGAACAAGTTCAAAATAATAGTTAGTGAAAGTTTTGTCTCTTTTTTACGTTCAAATAACAAGTTTCTCTCTTTTCCATTTTATGGTTTAAATTCTTGTCATTGTGAATTTTGTTTGAAATAATGATAGTTTCTGTATCGTGGATGGTGGGGAACAGATTTGAGTGGCATTCCAAGTGAAAAACTTAATGAATTGAAGAAATTATGCGAGATTGATGCGGTGCCTTATTCTGTCATACTTGATTATTCCTACTGGGGTGCAGGTTTGTTAGCTGTTTCTTCTAATAAGTTGCCTTTAGTTGAATCAAAGTTCTATTAACGAACCGAATGTCTTTTCTTCCCTCTCTCAGATCATATATTGAAGCAGATCCTGCCTCCTGGAGTCGAGATCCCTTCGTCATTTGAAACAATAGTTAAGTATCTGATTTACGTTGTCTTCACCTTATCATTCCACCTGGATTTTCCTACGAACTCAGTTTATCGAGAAAAGTCTTTCAGTTTGTTATGATTGTTAATTTAATGTAGTTTGGACGTTACATGCAACGTAAACAATGCACATGATAGAATGCTGTTGGGAATTTCAGCAGTCATGAATGAATTATTAAGTTTGTGTTTTGCCTGCAGGTCACATTGCTCATCTGAATTTACATGATGATCTACTTCCATACAAGGATGTCATTGCTAAGGTTATTTATGATGTAAGTTTCTCATTAACTTTGGTATTCATGGTCAAAATTGTTCAAACTTACATAAAAAAATTGTGTCTTGGCTTTTTTCTTTTTTGCTTTCTCGCTCAAGCACTCTGGATCACTTACCGTTTTGATGTTCTTTACTTTAGCAGCCTGCAAAATTAATAATTTGTCTTATTCAAGAATAACCTTTTACATTTTCTATTTGTGTTGGCAGAAAAATTATCCAAGGATCAAAACAATTGTTAATAAAGTTGGAACGATTACAAATGAGTTCCGAGTGCCAAAGTTTGAAGTTCTGGCAGGAGAAAATGATATGGTTACGGAAGTAAAGCAATATGGGGCAACATTCAAGCTTGACTATGGATCGGTATACTGGAATTCAAGGTTGGAACATGAGCATATGAGGCTGGTTTCTCAATTCCTGCCAGGGGATGTGATTTGTGACATGTTTGCTGGTATTGGTCCTTTTGCAATTCCAGCAGCTCAGAAAGGATGTGTTGTTTATGCAAATGATTTGAATCCAGATAGTTTCCAATATTTGAAGATTAATGCAAAACTCAATAAGGTCGATGATCTCATTTTTGCATACAACATGGATGCTAGAAAATTTATTTCCCATCTGATGGCAGCGCCATCTAGTGAAAATTGTTCAGAATTTAATGCTCCCGCGCTTGAAGCATCTGAGAGTTGCAGTTTACAGGCCAATGAGGAAGCCCAGATTGCAGGTAATGTGAATTCTGATTTGCTGTCTCTCTTACTGGATAAAATTTATGTAACTCCTATGCTCATGCAGTTACAATGAAGGAAGTATCTCATCATGTTTCAAGTGATCATGAATTTGCACAAGATCAATGTAGGAAGGAAGATGCTCCAGTGATTGCAATTAAAAGGCCTTCAAACCAGGAGGAAGGTATGATGGTCATTGAAGGAATTCATCAGTATAAAAGTTTCAGATTATTGAATGGAGTTGGATGTATAAACAACATTTTGTCCCTCAATTTACTCAAATTTCTAAATTGCCATTCACCTTATGAGCAGAAGATGGACGCTGCCGTGGTGCTTCTATTTCCTCCAGTTCTAGGAGAAAAGGAAGCGCCAATAAGAGGATGAGAGCCTCTGAGCTGCCAAATACGAAGCCTTGGGAGCACGTTGATCATGTGATAATGAACCTTCCAGCATCTGCTTTACAATTTCTAGGTACGAGAAATTATTTCAAGGATAATCTCTGTTTCATACCTTTGGAATACTTTACATGCATGGAAAGTTTATATTGCTTCCATTTTGTAGCTATATAGCTCCAATAACATTATTGCCTCCCTGTTTGCTATTTGTTTCTATTTGAAGTGTTTATATACTCTTCTCACTTAATTAAACTTTAGTCTCAAATTATTTGAGATTTGTTTTAAGGATCCTTCTTTTTAGTCCTTATGAATAGGGACCATATCTTCTGAAAGGTGTTAAGAGTCTCTAGATTCCCTTGCACTACTGAACTACCAGTCACTTAGATTGCTTAGCTTTAATTAAATGAATACATAATAACTTTTTGTTTCCCTCTTCAGATTCGTTTAAGTGCATCATTCAAAGAAAAGATTGGAAGGGACCTCTTCCGTGGATCCACTGCTATTGCTTCATGCGGGCAACTGAAACCACAGAATCTATTATCTTGGTAAATTTCTCTTTCTTGTTTTTTTCCTGTCTTTTCATGAATGTAAGCAGCTCTTGGGCGTATTAGACCAAAATTCTATGGCATATGGGTTCTCTTAAAGTTGAGCATTCCTTTTCTATTTATCGTTGCTCAAATGTCACTAAACCTGCTACCAGGAGGCGGAGTCTACTATAGGTGCTCCTATTCAAGACCCGACATTTCATAGGGTCAGAGATGTAGCTCCAAATAAGGTACTCTGTCACTAAAATTCTTATCATCATTTTCATTTTGAGAAATTTTTTTTGTTTATATTTCCGATTTAGAGCCTTTTTCCATCACGCAGGCAATGCTTTGCTTAAGCTTTAGGCTACCAGAAGGTTGTCTGAAAGATGCAGCTGCTAATCTTCACTCTGATAATTGAGATCTATAATCATCATGGTGAAGTTGGTTCCTTTCACTCCATACGTAAGTAGAAGCATAAGGGAGAAAAAGCTTAGCAACATCAAGGGACAAACCTCAGACTAGAAAATGAACAAGTGAAGGACACCTGATTCTTCAACTTTTCGGAAATTTTTTCCCTGATTATAAATTTCTTGTAAAACTGTAAGGACTGCTCTATCCTTTGTTACGGAATGATCACGCAATTTAGTCAACATAACAGTTGCATGTTGATCTTTCAATTTAACTTTCACGTAATATGATTTTTTTTGGAGTGAATGGAGCAAGTTCCTGGTAATTTCGTGTGCCATCATGCTTTTACTGCTTTTGGAAAAAGTAGCCACTTGCCATGACATTCTACAAAGAGAAAGAAGCCTGCTTTAGAGGTCAAGAAACCAAATCTTGCCAGTGTTGTAGAATATCATAACAGCACTAACACTCGATCCTCCTGATTCCTTGAGACTGCATCACGCCTTTTTCATGGCTGGTCTGGATCAAAATCAATAAACTCATGAAATCTAAATTTTATTCTACTCGTAAAATTCTGTCAACTTGTACGTACTTCTGTAATAGGGAGTCGAGGTTTCACATTTAACGAGTAGTCAACTTGTCATTGCAAGTCGGAAGTAAGCATTTCTTTTCATTGGACATTCCAAGCTCTTTTCCATTTGATCGTACAATGTTAATTTCTTAATCCATTCCCTTTTGTTTTTAGGAAAAAACACAACTTTGATCCGATGGCAAAGAGAAGGCAAATGTGTAAATGAAAAAAGAGCAAAAGATTATAAGATGAGAGTGAAACACGTTGAGTAAAGCTGGAAAGTTGCATTTATCATATTCCTTTTCCCTAACAGTGGTTGCAGTCAATGGTCTTTCAACTTGAAATAATTTCTTATTATTTTCTGTGGCAGTTGTACCTCAATCCTAATCTTTCCCTTTCTGTAATGGGAACGTCAGTCTTACATGTCTCAGTCTTTAATCAACAAGCACTTAATTCTACGCAAAAGGTCTCAAATATAACTGAATTTCTTTTCTTTTCATTATCAAAATTTCTATTCTTTTACAGGTATCATCATATACATAACTCTTCTTCTTTGGTCTTTCTAGTTTTTCCATTTCATTATAATCATCACAATGTTATAACATTATCAGTACAATCTAGTTTCAATGTCATGTGTGTTACAATGTTCTGTCAACTGGATCAACAAGATTCAACTTTAAACTTTAAATATGATGTTTCATAGAATCTTTAACTATATGCAGATTACATGAAACCACCTAATTTAACGACATTTTTAAAATAAAATTATTATGTGACTATATAACAAATATTTGTCTAAACTATTTCATTACTTATTCACATAAACATTTAAAATCTTATACTGATTTGACTATCAAAATTTTTATATTAACTCATTTTCTTTTTACCTATTATCAATAAATATAATTATGAATATATGCTATTTGGTGCTGTGTGTATAATCAAATAAGCACACTAATCTTTCATCATTGCTTTTGGTAGCAATGGAAACACAGTTTTGATTATTCAAACTATGCTTAAATTTCAGATTACAACTTTCATTAAAACTACGATAAGTAGTAAAATTGCCCACGTAATTCTTTTTGATCAAGATCTTTTGATGTTTTTTAAAAGGAAAAGAATTGGGCTGTCATGCACTCATAACTAAAATAACTGAACTAAGAAACGCATCTTCCATTCTTGCTCAAGAAACCACTCACTTCTTCCTCGCCCTATAAATTATGAAGAATTCAGTCATCTGATCAACAAATTCCCCACACCTTTTCCTTCTCTTTTGGGCACATTCTTTTATGTGTCTACAGATTCTCGGTCCTTATTTCCTGATTCTTGGTTATAACTTCAAGAAAGATTCACACTAGCCCGAAAAAATCCATTCAAGATTCTTCGCTGTAAAGAGAAATGGGAAAGCAAGAAACATCTATCAGTTGTATCTTGGTGGCGTTCGTTCTTGGTTTTAGTGTGATTACAGCCACTAGAATAACCGGTATTGGCGTGAATTGGGGAACCATGACCACCCACTTACTCCAGCCGGAAAAGGTTGTTCATATGCTGAAAGAAAACGGGTTTCGAAAATTGAAATTGTTTGATGCTGATGAAAGAATCATGGCAGCTTTGATTGGAACTGATTTTGAGGTTATGTTAGCAATACCCAATAGCATGTTACACCAAATGGCTACAGATCCTGATGCTGCTGCTTCTTGGGTTGACTCTAATGTCACTAGTTGGCTGTATGATGGTGGAGTTGATATCAAGTTGGGTATCATTTTTGCATTTCCTTGTTCTAAATAGTTTCTTTGATCTTTTCTGAGATTAGATTATTGCTCCATTCACTTCCATTCCTCAGGTTTCTGTTTCTTGAATTCTTCTTCTAACTAACCTACCATTATGAGAATTACGAATTCCTGCTGGTTGGTTTCCTGTTTAGTCATCAGATTATCTTCGTTTTCAATAATTTATTGGGATAAACTTACTTAGAACCTTATCGTTTTTTTCACTAACTTGTTTCTTTGATTCCATCTATGTTTAGTTTTCTTTATTTTTTGTTATGTAAATTGACATGGCATTGACATGTTTGATCTTGCAGGTACGTTGCTGTAGGTAATGAACCTTTTCTTCAAGCATACAATGGCTCCTATGTCCAAGTCACATTACCAGCTGTCAGAAACATCCAGCAAGCCCTTAATCATGCTAAAATCAACTCTCAGGTTAAACTTACAGTTCCTTTTAATGCTGATGTCTATTACTCTCCGAATTCAAACCCAGTTCCATCTGCTGGTGATTTTCGACCTGAGCTTCGTGATCCCACAATAGAAATAATCCAGTTCCTCCATTTAAATGATGCGCCTTTCACTGTCAATATCTACCCTTTCTTGAGTCTGTATAGCAATGACTACTTCCCTCTGGATTTCGCATTTTTTGATGGAACAAACAAGCCGATCAAAGATGGTAACTTGGTTTATAATAATGTGTTTGATGCAAATTTTGACACCCTTGTTGGGGCATTAAACAAGGCAGGGTATCCTGATATGAAGATCATGGTCGGAGAAGTTGGTTGGCCGACAGATGGTGATAAAAATGCCAATTCTCAGAATGCTAAGAAATTCAACCAGGGGCTTATCCAACATGTTCTGAGTGGAAACGGGACACCAGCGAGAAAGGGTAAGATAGATACTTATCTATTTAGTCTTATAGATGAAAATGCCAAAAGCATAGCTCCGGGAAGCTTTGAACGACACTGGGGAATATTTGAGTATGACGGAAAGCCAAAATATGAGTTGGATTTGTCAGGATTGAAAGAAGATAAAGGACTGATTGCAGTTGAAGGAGTGAATTATATGCTGAGAAAGTGGTGTGTTTTAGATCCTGAAGCTAGTGATTTGGAAGAATTGCCAGAAAGCATAAATTACGCTTGCAGTCTGTCAGATTGTACTGCTTTAGGATACGGGTCTTCCTGTAATCATCTTAGTGTTGAAGGGAATGCTTCTTATGCCTTTAACATGTATTATCAGGTGAATGATCAGAAAGATTGGAACTGTGATTTCTCCGGCCTGGCTATAGTTACAGATAAAGATCCTTCTTCCGGTGACTGTGAATTTCCGATTATGACATCTTACGGTCATTCGTTGACAATCCACGGCAGGGATTTGGAGGTGTTGCTAAGAATCATTGCAGGGTTTCTGGTTTTGTTGGCGTTGCCGTAATGCTTGCAAAATCATAATTCCAGGAACATATGCAGGATTCCAGGCATCATGGCAGATCGTAATTCGAAGTCTACTGGTTGTGTTGTGATAAACTTTTAAATTTCTTGTAAGAAAACTCTGAATCGCCTCATTCTTTGTACTTCGTTCCGAGCAATTCCATATAGTGCAATTTTGACTGTACATTCTTTATTATTTTTCTTAATTAAACAATTAATAGGCAGATTGCATGCCAGACAAATGGATCCTTATCAGCAGCACATTGCTACACTTTAACCTTCTTAATGGGGATAATTTACATAAACCTGACAGACTCATACATATATATTATATCAGACGTGAGTAAATGTATGTCCTCTGCATGCCAACGTGCTGGACCAGACAAAGACCCCGGACACCCGTACTTGTATATTCCTATGGACAAAATTTTAATTTTCAATAAATATTTATTTATATTATTTATAATTACAATGCTGGGTGTTATGAATAAGCGATCTGCTGTTCAAACGAGGTTGTGCGATGATTGATTTAATTTTAAACTGAATAATTAAAAGAAACCGATATTTTTCTGAGCCTGGTGAATACGGTGGTTGGTTACAGCGCTTGAGAGGATCCTTGTACAAGCCTACTTCATGGTTCCTGGTACGTGGGCTTCATGGAACCTTCGCTATTTGGGTAATTTTCATTGCGGCTGTCCCCTCAAATCATTACATTTCAATCTCAAGCAATATTAAGAAATTAATTTGATCCAATTAAACTTAACAAACATTTTCTTCCGAGTATAATATCAATTTATTTATAAACTGAAAAGGATTAATGGAAAGCATGCGATGTAATTAAGCACAATCCCTCATTAGCTCCGGCGCCGACAATGGTGTTGTGATAGAATGCGATTGTCAGGAACAAATGAACAAGTACAATTAATATATTAAATATGATGGAAATATTTTAAATTATTAATTAAAGGCCGTAATTTTAAGAGGTTTTTTTTATGCTTTTTAATTAAAAAAATCTGAATTTAATTAATAATAATAATAATAATAATTAATATACACGTCGCCGAGAAAATAAAACTTGCACAACCGGATCAAATCTGACCAGCAGATTCCGCTCTCCCAAAAAATAAAAATTAGAATAATAATAAAAAAGAATACTCCGGTTTACAGTAAGGCTTCTTTGGAAAGAGCAACTTCACATTACCTTGATTTTCTTCTTCTTTCTTCTTCTCCTGCACCGTCGCCTTTCTAGCTCCCTCTAAATCTCAATTTACTTTTTTGCCCCTCTCTGATTTGTAATACCCCCAGCTCGCTGACTCTCTCGTAAGCTTGTCTCATTCAATTCACGATCTTCAATTGCTTTTTCTTCTTTTTACATGTCAATTCAATCAGTCTTGTATCGTATATTGCTTCTCGATCGATCCGACGTCGTTATTCCGATTGACAAATCTGTAATTACACCTAAAAACACTGGGTGCTAATCAGTCACGGTCTCACCCCCAATCCGGCGTGGGACTTTGGTTCTTTTTCCGTTCCAATAATGTCCCCCTCTCCCACACCCTTCACTATCTAGAATCACAACCTCAGCCTTCTGTCACGCGCCTCGCACCTCCGCTAATGGACCCACCTTCTAATCTTCCTGCTCCTCCTTCTTCTTCTTCAAACAATTCCAATTCTTCGGCTGCTTCTTCTGTCCAAGAAGAACCAGAATACCTCGCGCGGTATCTCGTAATCAAACACTCTTGGCGTGGTCGATATAAAAGGATTTTGTGTATATCGAATGTTTCTATCATTACCTTAGATCCCAATTCTCTTTCCGTTACCAATTCTTACGACGTTGCAACTGATTTCGAAGGCGCTTCTCCAATCATTGGCCGGGGTGATGAAAACTTGCATTCTAATATTGAGTTTACTTTGAGTGTGAGAACTGATGGTAAAGGTAAATTCAAAGGGATTAAGTTTTCTTCTAAATATCGGGCTAGCATTTTGACTCAATTGTACAGAATCAGATGGAATAGGTTAACTCCCGTCGCTGAGTTTCCTGTCCTGCATCTCAAAAGGAGGAATGGCGATTGGCTTCCTTTTGTAAGTTTTATTTCGATAGCCTACTTGATTCTTAATTTTTCGAGTCAGCAGGTTAGATGTTGTTTCCTTGTTATTTAGTACGTACAATTTATGAAGTTAAACAACTTCCTTTGGTTTCGTTTGTACAATTGCAACTATCCCCCACCACACCTTATCGAGTATATATTATCTAGAATTACAGTTCTAATGTGATCAACTAGTTTATCATAAAAATGTTATCTTTTCTTGTGGAAATTATAATAAATATGATTATTCTAAGCAAGTAGAAAATGGAGTATTTTCGGATGTTTTGTACTCCTATTCATAGTGTTTGGAAATATACAAGAATTCTGTTCAATTCCATCCTCATGTTTTGAAAGTGTATATTTGCTGGAGCTCAATTCTTATGATTTATAAAAAGATGAAGCTTATTAGAAGGCAGTTTGAAAGACATCAAATCTAACGCAAGATTTTGCAAGAATTTCATAATTGTTTATCATGAAAAGTGCCATTGCATTATTTTATATTCTTCTAGGACTAACAGTTCCTTATCTAAGGATATATTTTTTCATTCCCTTGCATTTCTGCCTTTTTCAATGCTTTTGTGATAGGTTAGGACATTGTGAAATATTGTTTAATCGATGTTTAATTTGTGCAGAAACTAAAAGTTACTTACGCTGGAATTGAGCTGATTGATTTAAAATCTGGGGATCTACGCTGGTCCCTGGATTTTAGAGATATGACTTCTCCTGCCATTGTACTACTTTCTGATGCTTATGGAAAGAAAGCAAGTGATTATGGAGGCTTTGTTCTATGCCCGTTGTATGGAAGAAAATCTAAAGCCTTTCAAGCTGCTTCAGGGACTACAAATACTGCAATTATCTCAAACATTGTATGACTTGCTTTTTCAACTATCAATTCTTAATTTACTGTTAACTGTCCTTAGAATTTGTGTAAAGTTTCTTCTTTCTAACTAGTCAAATTTTGTTTTGTTTCACATGTTTATACTATAAGTTGGCTGCTGTAGAATATGTTTTGTATTGACACTTTAATACTCTTGCAGACTAAAACTGCCAAGTCAGCTGTTGGTGTATCACTCTCCGTGGACAATTCTCAGACCCTGAGTTTGGTGGAGTATATTAGACAGAGAGGTAGGTAACTGCAGACACTGTTATTTATTTTCTTATCTGCTAGAATATGTCTTTATTATTTTTATTTAACCATATATCCTATTGATTACACAGCAAAAGAGGCAGTTGGAGCAGCAGAAACTCCTTGTGGGGGTTGGTCTGTAACACGGTTACGTTCTGCTGCACATGGGACTCTAAATGTTCCTGGATTGAGTTTGGGAGTTGGCCCAAAAGGTGGGCTTGGAGAGCATGGTGATGCTGTCTCCCGTCAACTAATTCTGACAAAGGTTTCACTTGTGGAAAGGCGGCCAGAGAACTATGAGGTAAGTTGATGAATAATTAGAAAACGTTGATCAAAGTAGATGTTCAATACTTGCTTTTTGTTTATGCTCCCTGCATGTCTTATATTTCTTGTGCATTTTATACGAGTGGAATTCACATCAAATAGAAGTGTTATGTTTCAGATATATGTACTGTATGTATGGTGATGTCTTTACACACTGCATAGTGCATACCAAATTGACAAATTCTGATATTATTGATTAGATGTCTGCAGGCTGTTATTGTTCGTCCTTTATCTGCAGTAAGCTCACTTGTCCGATTTGCTGAGGAACCCCAAATGTTTGCTATAGAATTCAATGATGGGTGCCCTGTCCATGTGAGTTTTAACTGCATTTATTTTGAAATTCAGATGATTAGCAATAACTTTCTAATACATATTGCACGAAATATAGGTTTATGCAAGCACGTCTCGTGACAGCTTACTGGCAGCAGTTCGGGATATTTTACAAACAGAAGTAGGTATATCTGTTTCCTATTGTGTATTAATAGGTGGTACTGCCTGTAAAAAAGACCAAAATATGATGGTCAAGTATGTCATTAATATTTTTTAGGGAAAATTCACTTATTATTTATTTTTGGGCATATATGCAGGCTCAGTGCCCAGTACCCATATTGCCAAGGTTGACAATGCCTGGTCATCGTATCGATCCACCTTGTGGTAGAGTTCATCTATTAGCAGGACCACAACGTCCTATTGCTGACATGGAGACTGCATCCATGCATCTGAAACACTTAGCTGCAGCGGCTAAAGATGCTGTCGCTGAGGGTGGTTCACTTCCTGGTTCAAGAGCCAAACTTTGGCGTAGAATTAGGGAGTTCAATGCTTGCATTCCGTATGGTGGAGTTCCTCCTAATGCTGAGGTGCCGGAGGTAACTTTGATGGCTTTGATAACAATGCTTCCGTCTACACCAAATCTTCCTCCAGAGTCTCCTCCCTTGCCACCTCCTTCTCCAAAAGCAGCTGCAACTGTGATGGGTTTTATTGCATGTTTGCGTAGATTGTTGGCTTCTAGAACCGCTGCTTCACATGTGATGTCTTTCCCTGCTGCTGTTGGAAGAATAATGGGTTTACTTAGAAATGGTTCTGAGGGTGTGGCAGCTGAAGCTGCAGGACTAGTTGCTGCTTTGATTGGTGGTGGTCCTGTGGATCCAAGTTCTTTGACTGATTCCAAAGGAGAGAGGCATGCCACAATAATGCATACAAAGTCTGTCTTGTTTGCTCATAATGGTTATGTTATTATCCTTGCCAACAGATTGAAACCTATGTCTGTATCACCTTTGTTATCAATGGCTGTTGTTGAAGTTCTTGAGGCTATGATATGTGAAACACATGGTGAAACTACCCAGTACACAGTGTTTGTTGAATTGTTACGACAAGTAGCTGGTTTAAGGCGGCGCTTATTTGCTTTGTTTGCTCATCCTGCTGAAAGCGTAAGAGAAACAGTTGCAGTGATCATGCGCACTATTGCAGAAGAAGATGCAATTGCAGCAGAGTCAATGCGTGATGCTGCTTTGCGTGACGGGGCCTTGTTGAGGCATTTGTTGCATGCTTTCTACCTTCCTGCTGGTGAGCGAAGGGAGGTCAGTCGGCAACTTGTTGCTCTATGGGCTGATTCCTATCAACCAGCTCTAGATCTATTGTCCAGGGTTCTACCTCCTGGGCTTGTTGCTTATTTGCACACACGTTCTGATGGTGTTCAACCTGAAGATGCTGAGCTTGAAGGTTCATTAATTAGTAGGAGACAAAGACGCTTACTTCAGCAGCGGAGAGGTCGTGTAGGGAAAGTTGCATCTCAAGATCAGCCGTTGCCCTCTGTTAATAATTATGAAGTTGGTGATCGAGTGAGGCAGGCACATGCTAGTGGTTCCAGAGCATCAGATAATTATCAAAAATCTGCTGTGGATCCACATAATGGACAGCCTTCTAATGTTCACAGTGTGGAAAACTTTAGCAGTGATGTTCACTCCAGTGGGTTGTCACAAAATGACCATTCTCTTCCTTCTAGTGATACTCCTGTAACCAGCATACATGAGGGTGCAGAACCAAATGCATCCAATTCAGGTGATTCAGATGGTCATATGACTGGTATGCAGAACACAGGCCTACCTGCTCCCGCACAGGTAGTTGTAGAAAACACTCCAGTTGGTTCTGGTCGCCTACTTTGTAACTGGCATGAATTTTGGCGAGCTTTTAGTCTTGATCACAATCGTGCAGATTTAATATGGAATGAGCGCACTAGGCAAGAACTTAGGGAGGCTTTGCAGGCTGAAGTGCATAAACTAGATGTTGAGAAGGAGCGCACTGAAGATATTGTTCCTGGTGGGGCTACTGTGGAGATGACAAATGGACAAGACAGTGTGCCACAAATATCTTGGAACTATTCCGAATTCTCTGTGAGCTACCCCAGCTTGTCCAAAGAAGTTTGTGTGGGTCAATATTATTTGCGTTTGCTGCTTGACAGTAGCAGCAATGGCAGGGCTCAGGATTTTCCACTTCGTGATCCTGTAGCTTTCTTTAGGGCACTCTATCATCGGTTTTTATGTGATGCTGATACAGGACTTACTGTAGATGGTGCTGTTCCTGATGAACTGGGTGCATCTGATGATTGGTGTGATATGGGAAGATTAGATGGTTTTGGTGGAGGCGGGGGCTCTTCAGTAAGGGAGCTTTGTGCAAGAGCAATGGCCATTGTTTATGAACAACATTTCAATACAATAGGTCCGTTTGAAGGCACTGCACATATTACTGTTCTTTTAGATAGGACAGATGATAGAGCTTTGAGGCATCGTCTCCTCCTCCTTTTGAAGGTACATGAGAGTAGCAGGCCTGGAAGTTCTGGCCCTGTACTGATATTTGCAGTGATATTCTTAAAATTGGGCAATCTGAAACCAACCTGATAAATATAACATGCTTGCTAAACTTGGAGAGTCATTAAAGAAATATTGTTGGCCATAATTATGAAGTTGATGTTGTAGTTTGATTCCAATATTTGCTTTATATGCAGGTTTTGATGAAGGTTCTTTCCAATGTCGAGGCTTGTGTTTTAGTTGGGGGGTGTGTGTTGGCTGTTGATTTGCTTACAGTGGTTCATGAAGCTTCAGAAAGAACTGTCATCCCTTTACAATCTAATTTATTGGCTGCTACTGCCTTTATGGAACCACTTAAAGAATGGATGTTTATTGACAAGGATGGTGCGCAAGTGGGGCCTGTTGAGAAGGATGCTATAAGAAGGTTTTGGTCAAAAAAGGCCATTGAGTGGACAACCAAGTGCTGGGCTTCTGGGATGGTGGAATGGAAGAGATTGCGTGATATTCGTGAACTTCGCTGGGCATTAGCTGTTCGTGTTCCAGTCCTCACACCATCTCAGGTATGTATCATTTGTTTATTTTAATTGGCGTGAGCATACCTGCAATTCTATAATGTTTATGCCGTTGTTGACAAAATTGTAATTTCATCAAGTACAGTCATAAATTGGATGGTTATGTATTATTTGGCTGCTACATTCTGGTTTTAGAATAACATTCTTGTGCATGAACAATATATCTGCATAGTTCATTTTGGCTTTCTTTTGTTACATTGTGTCAGATCAGGTCTCTTGTGTGATCCTTTTTTCCTTCTATCATTCTGATATCTCGTTGTTGGTCAATGATCTAGGTAGGGGATGCAGCATTGTCCATATTACATAGCATGGTGTCTGCACATTCAGACTTAGATGATGCTGGAGAGATAGTTACCCCCACACCAAGGGTCAAACGTATCTTGTCAAGTCCTCGTTGCCTTCCACATATTGCTCAGGTAACTTTGAGCTTATTTTCATTTCAAATTTTCTTGATTTTAACGCAATTTGATCTACTTGATAAGTTTCACATCTATTAAACATCAATTTCCGCTCATGTTATTTCATGTCTTTGTGCTGTTCTTGGAGCCTTGCTAAGACTTCTTTCTAGATGTTATGAACTTTCATTGGATGTTTTTGGCCTCATTTTTTGTTGATTTAGGGAAGACTAATAAGAAGGCAATTCTCACGTGATAGAGAACAAGAATGACATCCGTTGCAATCTTCCTTTTTGTCAAGTTTTAATTGAGTGTTTGCTAGCTCTCTGAGTGTTGTGTTATTTTCTCTTTAAGCATGTGACTAGGTTCAACGTTATTCATTAAATTCTTCTTTCCCCAGGCTATACTTTCTGGGGAACCAAATATCGTGGATGCTGCTGCAGCATTGCTGAAGGCTGTTGTTACAAGAAACCCCAAGGCCATGATACGTCTTTATAGCACAGGCGCATTCTACTTTGCTCTGGCATACCCTGGTTCCAATCTCCTTTCCATTGCACACCTGTTTGCTGTGACTCATGTCCACCAAGCATTCCATGGTGGTGAAGAAGCTGCTGTTTCCTCATCACTACCTCTTGCAAAACGCAGTGTGTTGGGTGGGCTTCTCCCTGAATCCTTGCTCTATGTGTTGGAGCGGAGTGGTCCAGCTGCATTTGCAGCTGCAATGGTTTCAGACTCTGATACTCCAGAGATTATTTGGACGCACAAAATGCGAGCAGAAAATCTCATTCGTCAGGTGTGTAGAGACATTAAATAAGGCATATGATGTGTCATGTACTTGGTTGATTTGGTTGTCAGTTTTATATGCAATTGATATTCATGAATTGGCATGATACTGGTCTCCTAATTGACTCTATGTAATACTTTCCTTTCTACCAGGTTTTGCAGCATCTGGGAGATTTTCCACAGAAATTGTCACAACACTGTCATTTTCTATATGAGTATGCCCCCATGCCACCAGTGACTTACCCAGAACTAAGAGATGAAATGTGGTGTCACCGATACTACCTGCGCAACTTATGTGATGAGATTCGTTTTCCAAATTGGCTGATAGTGGAACATGTTGAGTTTCTTCAGTCATTATTGGTTATGTGGCGTGAAGAGTTGACACGAAGGCCTATGGATCTTTCTGAAGAAGAAGCTTGCAGAATATTAGAGATATCAATAGAAGATGTCACTAGTAATGATTCCAAACACAGAAATTCTTTTGAGACTTCTGAGGACATGACTAGCATATCAAAGCAGATTGAGAATATTGACGAAGAAAAACTGAAGCGGCAGTACAGGAAACTTGCTATGAAATATCATCCTGACAAAAATCCTGAGGGAAGGGAGAAGTTTCTTGCTGTCCAGAAAGCTTATGAACGCCTTCAGGTATTTTTACTCATGTTGTCCAGGAGTGGCAATTTATGATGATACATGAAGTGCATCTCCCTAGACATTTATAAATGTTGGAGAATCCCAATCCCACATGGAAAAAATGTGAGGAGTTTAAGTGGTATATAAGTGGAGTAGATTGGTGCTTAGCTCAAGTCAATTGGTTTTGTGCAAGGTAGGTACCAACCTCATTTAGGGTCATTGTTATGAGTTCAATCTATCAAATTTCTACATGATGTTAGAGCCTCAGATGGTCAAAAGATTGGATAATTTTGGGCTTGCGTTCGAAGATCTGGAATTGGGCTATTCTGAAGTCTAGATCCGTTTGTGGATTTAGAGCCTTTGAAATAGACCTAGGTGTTTGATAGACCTTCCTGTGAAGGGTTCATGTTTAGCAAGTGATAATTGATCCAAACTAGCTGCACTTGAGGGGGGAGTGTTGTACGATCCTAATCCCACATGAAAAAAATGTGAGGAGTTTAAGTGGTATATAAGTATATAGTAGATTGGTACTTAGCACAAGCCAATTGGTTTTGTGCAAGGAGTGTACCAACCCCATTTAGGGCTACTGTTATGAGTTCAACCCATGGAATTTCTACATGTTTACAAGTGACAATTGATCCAGACCAGTTGCACTCAAGGGGGAGTGTTGGAGAATCCCAATCCTACGTGGAAAAAATATGAGAAGTTTAAGTGGTATATAAGTATAGTAGATTGGTACTTAGCACAAGCCAATTGGTTTTGTGCAACCCCCATTTAGGGCTACTGTTATGAGTTCAACCCATGGGATTTCTACAATGAACAAGTTGGTACATTAGTGAACTTTACAATCCGAAAATGTGTAAGTGAGATTGTTTGATTCTCTTACCACAACCATATGCATGTTGGTTTAGCTCTGACATTCATATTACTAACATTCCTTTTCTGGATCAGTTGACTGATTACAAGTTGCTCAATGTTAAGTTTTTCTGTTCAGATTGGTTTTATCTATGAAATTTCATGGGTGCATGCTACTCAATTGTCAACTTTATTCTTTGGTCTGCCAACTAAGTTCAATTGTTCTTGTTGTTTATAGGCCACCATGCAAGGTTTGCAAGGTCCACAGCCTTGGAGGTTACTACTTTTACTGAAAGGACAGTGTATCTTGTACAGAAGATATGGAAATGTATTGGAGCCTTTCAAATATGCTGGCTACCCCATGCTGCTTAATGCAATTACTGTAGATGAAGCGGACAACAATTTTCTTTCTTCTGATAGAGCTCCTTTGCTTGTTGCTGCATCAGAGCTTACTTGGCTGACGTAAATTACATTCCTGCAATTTATATCTTTTTGATATTCTATGTATCTTTGAAAGTTTTACGTGCTTCACTTTAAATCTACTTTCTAATTTACAGGTGTGCATCATCTTCGTTAAATGGAGAGGAGCTTGTTAGGGATGGAGGGATACAACTATTTGCGACCCTTCTCTCTCGTTGCATGTGTGTAGTTCAACCAACTACTTCTGCAAGTGAACCATCTGCTATTATTGTTACAAATGTGATGCGAACCTTTTCTGTTTTGAGTCAATTTGAGAGTGCCAGGGCTGAGATGCTTGAAATAACTGGACTTATAAACAACATTGTGCACTGCACAGAACTTGAGCTTGTACCTGATGCTGTTGATGCTGCACTTCAGACTATTGCCCATGTTTCTGTGTCCTCAGAAATGCAGGAATCCTTATTAAAGGCTGGCGTGCTTTGGTAAGTTTGTCTTTTTTTATATATATTAGCTGTGCTTTGTATATGCTTCGTGCTAACCTTATTTTAGCTGTCAGATGAGAAGCTTTTGATGCCTTGAACTTACAAATTTTATTTTAATTGGCCATTTGCGCAGTTTATGATGCCATACTGAAGAACTTTCTTTTTCTAGATAGTTAATCAGACTCCTGTATGCCTTATGAAGTGAACTTTTTGGCAGTGATGAATTTAGTTATGCATTTTCTGAACTTACCTTTTAGTAAATAATTAATCGTAGACCAAGATTCGCATCTTTTTTTTTTTGCATGGTAACAGATTTTAATTACAAAGCGTTTTGTTCCCATATTTTAGTTATTGTTAGCAGAGTTGCTTGTGCCTTGTTCATTGCATTAGACTTTGATGGTTAGTCTTTCTTCTCCCATCATTGTTATTTTTTGTTGTTGCCCACTAGGGACAGACTCCGCCACTGCCATTTGTGCTCTTTTCATCTGTTTAACTGTTTGACTGTTTGTTCTCTTTTACTTTTTTTTAACTGTATTTTGATTATCATATCTAAATTTGCTCTTCTTTCTAGGTATCTTTTACCCTTGTTGCTTCAGTATGACTCAACTGCCGAGGAATCTGATACAACAGAGTCACATGGTGTGGGTTCAAGTGTTCAAATTGCAAAAAATATGCATGCTGTTCGTGCATCTCAGGCCTTGTCAAGAGTCAGTGGCTTCTGCACTGATGGGAGTTCAACACCTTACAATGCACCAGCTGCTGATGCGCTTAGAGCTTTACTAACTCCTAAACTTGCTAGCATGTTGAAAGACCAATTACCGAAAGAATTACTGACAAAATTAAACACAAACTTGGAGTCTCCAGAGGTATATGCTGCCATTTTTAACAAAAGACTGTTCATGGTTATGATACTTTGAATTGTTGCATAATAAGCTAGTTATTTCAACAGTAGTGTGGGAACTTGTTGGATTCATATGCTCCCTAGACAGACTGATTGATCAGGACCTCCTTGTTTTTAGTAGAAAATTGCTTTTACTTTTGCCACAGTGATGTCATTACATGTTCTGGTTGTCTGGCTTGGTATGGACCTTGTCCAACAAAGATGGTTCTTAGAGCCGGAGAGCCTATATTTTAATAGTTACTGTTCCATAAAGAAATTTAACCTTCATAAAATGGTCCATGTTGACATATACTGGTTTACCATTCAGATGGCCATGACAGTTTTGTATATTTACAAGAATGAATATTTTGACTCTAATATAAACATCATGTTTCTCAAATGCTTGTGACTGTAGATTATCTGGAATTCTTCAACTAGAGCAGAGTTACTGAAATTTGTTGATCATCAACGTACAAGCTTGGGGCCTGATGGTTCATATGACTTGAAAGATTCACAAACGTTTTTGTACGAGGCACTCTCTACAGAACTGTTTGTTGGCAATGTTTACTTGAGGGTCTATAATGATCAGCCAGAGTTCGAGATCAGTGAACCAGAAGCATTTTGTGTTGCTCTAATTGAATTTATATCAATTATAGTGAGAAACCAACTTGCTGTAGGTTCTGATGCTCATAATATGCTTGATTCCAATGATTTATCTCCTGAGACATCAGAGATCCAAAATAATACTGCAGATGAATCTATCAATGGACATGGGTCCTATGATACATCAGCAGTCTCGGAGGGAAAATCAATTGATCCCGAGTTGGAACAGGTTAAAAACCTTAAAATGGGATTGACATCACTTAAGGTACATTACTTCCTTATGCTTAGTTATTTGATATTGAGTGCGAACATATGAATCTGACACTTTCTATTTACACAGAATTTGCTGACTAGTAATCCAAATTTGGCATCCATTTTTTCTTCTAAAGAGAAGTTGCTGCCTCTTTTTGAATGTTTCTCTGTACCTGCTGCACCAGAAAGCAACATTCCTCAACTTTGCCTTGGTGTCCTGTCTCTCTTAACTACACATGCTGCTTGCTTGGAAGCAATGGTTGCTGATGGATCCAGTTTTCTCCTTCTGCTACAAATGCTTCATAGCTCTCCAAGTTGCCGCGAAGGGGCTCTTCATGTTCTTTATGCTTTGGCTACCACACCAGAACTTGCTTGGGCTGCTGCCAAGCATGGTGGAGTCGTGTACATTTTACAACTTCTCTTGCCTTTGCAAAGTAATTGTTTTTTCTCTTTTATTTTAGCTTTTTGACTATGCAAAGACATCATCTCATTTATTATTTGATGTGACGTGCAGAAGATATTCCCTTACAGCAGAGAGCAGCAGCAGCCTCTTTACTGGGGAAGCTAGTTGGGCAGCCAATGCATGGACCCAGAGTTGCAATAACCCTAGCAAGGTTTCTTCCAGATGGCCTGGTATCAGTTATTAGGGATGGCCCTGGTGAGGCTGTTGTATCAGCACTTGAACAGACAACAGAAACACCAGAGCTTGTCTGGACCCCAGCAATGGCTGCATCTTTATCTGCACAGATTGCTACTGTGGCATCTGAGTTGTACCGTGAACAGATGAAAGGTCGTGTTGTTGACTGGGATGTTCCTGAGCAGGCTTCTGGACAGCAGGAAATGAGGGATGAGCCACAGGTATAATTTGTTAAAAGATGCTAATCTTGTTTCGATTACACAGAATTATGCCGGGAACTCAAAATTTCTTGGTTATGTAGGTTGGTGGAATCTATGTCAGACTGTTCCTCAAGGACCCCAAGTTTCCCCTCAGAAATCCAAAGAGATTCTTGGAAGGGCTACTAGATCAATATTTGTCATCCATTGCTGCCACTCATTATGATGCACAAGCTGTTGATCCAGAGCTTCCTTTACTTCTTTCTGCTGCTTTGGTTTCTTTACTACGAGTGCACCCTGCACTTGCTGATCATGTTGGGTATCTTGGATATGTACCCAAACTTGTGGCTGCTGTGGCATATGAGGGAAGACGAGAAACCATGTCATCAGAAGAAGTGCAGAATGGCCATCATGCTGATAAAACATTTGAATCTGATGATGGAACTATGCCACCTGCACAAACTCCACAGGAGCGTGTGCGCCTTAGTTGTCTGCGTGTCCTACATCAACTTGCAGCAAGTACAATATGTGCCGAGGCCATGGCAGCAACTAGTGCAGGAACACCACAGGTTTGTTTTATTGATGTTTACTTTTTTCTTTTTTTTTTTTTTTTTTTTGTTATCTTTTTTCCTGATGGAGATGCCAACATGGTTAGTTGAGGAAAATAATTAAGTTCGCTCCTTACCTGTTTCAATCAATCTCACCTTTGCAAAATCAACTCAATTAATTAATTCTCAAATTTTGATAGTAGGCCAGTTTGTAGGGAATTGCAAATTTTATGATTGTTTAGATTTCTTTTTTTTATCAATTCAATTAATTAATTCTCAAATTTTATGATAATAGGCAAGTTTCTTTTTTATGATTGATTGTTTAAATTTTATGATTGTTTAAATTCAATTATTTTAATTACTTATTCAAATTGATTGTAAACACTTGATATTAGAGACACAGCGAGAGAAGCTCTGTGGTTATAACCTCATACTCTTCTAATTCACGATATCTTGACCTGTTACTTGTTAACTGTTGTCTTTTGACTTACTTCTATCATCTCTTTGCTTACAGGTTGTTCCACTTCTAATGAAAGCCATAGGATGGCAGGGTGGAAGCATACTAGCCCTTGAGACACTAAAACGAGTTGTTGTTGCCGGAAATCGTGCACGGGATGCACTAGTTGCACAAGGACTTAAGTAAGTCTTTCAACTACATCTGCTTACTTACCTATCAGAAAGCCTTCATCATCACTAGTCCTTAATCTGTAGGTTCCTGATGCAAGTTTATTTTGAAACCAGTTAAAAAGTTATTAGAAATAATCATTGTTCAATGTGTATATACCATTGGATTAAAAATTGATTATGTTAGATTGCAAATATATCAAAGAATAAAGTGTCTTCAGGGCCCTGTTTAAGTTATTAGCATGACTTAGGTTGATCACACATTTCTTTACTTGTAATGATGTGAGAGAATGTTTTGAGAACCGAGTAGTTTCTATATAACTTTGCATCTTCTTTTCATAACAACAGGGGAAAAGAAAACGGATAGAGATAGGCATAGTAGTTTTGTTCTTTGACTTTTTGTAAGACTTCGTTATTTTATAAGAATTGTTTTTTACTCACTGGAGAATGAAGTTATCAAATTTCTTTCTGATGTTAGAAAAACTTTGTTTGAATGATTTAGGGTGGGTCTTGTTGAAGTGCTTCTTGGCCTTCTTGACTGGAGAGCTGGGGGGAGGAATGGACTTTGCTCTCAGATGAAGTGGAATGAATCAGAAGCATCTATTGGCAGGGTGCTCGCAGTTGAGGTTTGAAGTTCTCGTCATTCTTGTTATCTGCATTTTCTTTTTCTGCATGATTTACTTGCAATAGTTGACATTTATTTAATTTCATTTATGACTGGCCCCTGCTTTGGCTTAATTTGTTGAAAACCGAACAAACTATATTTGCTGTTAGATGACTCTGTAATCATGGAAGGAAACAATTGTAGGTTTCAGAACAAATGGCTACATGAAACGGCGCTGTTTGCAGATGAATTATTTGTTGTTCGTCTGATTTCCAATTTTACCTATATATCTCTGGTCAAAGGTTGTCGTTGTTTTAGTCTTAAATTGCCCTTTTGTAATGCCTTTCAAAAGTCGCACCGTCTATCAATGAAACAGACTTTTCTATTGGACATGTCATCTAATATAACAAAAGTTCAGTTTGCCCTTAAACTTTAATAAAGGATTTAAAAATAGACATTTTTCAATTTTTTGGTGTTATTAGCACGAAACTTCACAATTATGGATCAAATAAACTCAAACCACTGAATGTGTGAATCAGACTCAACAAAGAAGAGTGGACTGAATATTTTTTATTGTAAAATGTAATTTCACATAATAAACCAAACGAAAAATACTAATAACAACATTTTGTTCAATGTTAACTTTCTTTTTGCGCCATCACTATCACTACAACCGCTCTTACATGAGAATAACTTAACTGTTGGTGTGAACTTTGACAAACTTAAAGCTATCAGAGTCTTAGGCTAAGGAGTTGTAGGCACAATTTTCTTGTTTATGATAGAGTAGCTCAATTTCTATGCTCTTAAAGTAGTCCACGAAGCTATTGTCAACATGAAATTTGAAGTGGAATGACACATCTAGTTTAAAACACACTGGCAAGAATCGTGATCGTAATCTCTCTTCCATCTGTCTCATCTGAATATTATCTTGTTAGCAACTCTAAAATAATACATGCAATGGTTCAGTGTCTTTTAATGATTAACTTGGGAGTCAGAATTTTTGTTATCATCTCTGACCTAATGGGCAAGCATGTCCATTATAGAGGGAAAAACATCCAAAGAGGACCAAAATCCACAAAGTAATTGACTTTTTCAGTGGATAAATCCTTAAACTTTTCTTGGTATTTATGACCTGAAGTTTTGGTTATTTTGAATTTCATGACATGAGAGATGGTTATTCTATTATTGAGTATTACACTATATGTTTGATGAAGTAATGATATATTCCATTCTCCTAGTTCTTCGACTTTATCATTGTTGATGGGTAGGTAAAGCAGTTATGTGCACCCTTTACGGAAAAAAGCATTCGCTCATTGGCTTCTGTTTACTATCCTGGATCTCTAAAGAAACAAATTTCATGAAACATGTATTTTGTTCCAATTCATAGTGTTTGATGAACATGGTAGCTTTTTTAACTGTACCTTTATTCATTTTGAATTTACTTTGGAATTTGAGATTTCCCCAATTACACATCTTCAAACATGAAAACTTGCGGTTACTTGTTTGGCAGATTCGAGGATGGTTTTCTATTCTGTCCATCTTTTATTTATTTATTTTCAATTGTTTCATGTCATAGCTGCGAAGTGAACTAATTTTCTTTAAAAAAAGGCTTTTTCTTTCTCGTTTGGAAGATCTTTTAATGTTTCTTTCATTGATTTGCAAAATTATAACATGATTATTACTGTCCAGGTTTTGCATGCATTTGCAACAGAAGGAGCGCATTGTAGTAAAGTGCGCGACATACTAAATGCGTCTGATGTAAGTGTGTTTTTTCTTTTTGATAAGCATCTGTTTTAAAATTATAGCTCGCCTAGTTGGTTAATTGATACTATTAGAGTTGAACTGTTTTCTATGCCTGCATTCACAATCATATATCCTGTAGTGGTGCAATATGGGAGCATATCTCCTTGAAAATCAACTGTTAGCAATTTGCTGAAGTTACTACAAGTGTTGGCTGTCCATTTGCAGGTTTGGAGTGCTTATAAAGACCAGAAACATGATCTCTTCCTTCCTTCAAGTGCCCAGTCTGCCGCGGCAGGTGTTGCTGGTCTAATCGAGAATTCTTCATCTAGACTTACTTATGCCCTCACTGCTCCCCCATCACAATCTGCTCAATCCGTACCACCTGCACCAGCCACATCAGACTCGAACGGGCAGCAGGATCCCTTTTCATAGGCGTGAAAGAATGAACCCAGTAGTTTAGAAAGCATCATACCGTTCTGTATAGCATGTGTACAGCTATTTTGCTCTTTTTAGTCTATTTGTTTCGCTTTTACTCTGGTTTGAGTTTGACAACTGAGGCAGCCTTTTTCACTTTAAAGATTAGAGGGGAAATTTTTCATGTATAGTTAAAATTATTTGTATATTGATCTGGCTATTGCCCTATTTGCTATAAATGCGTAAGATGATTTTTGTGTGAAGTTATATCTTTCTCCTTCGTATCTTTAAAATGACATGCTATGCAATCAAACCAATTCATGGATTATTTCAAGATTTAAACAGAACTGAAAATGCCTAACCCAATTATATTTCATTTCATTATTCAACATTCTCAACTTTAATTATATATATATATATATATATATAAGATATGTGCATTATAAATCATGTATTATTACGTTGCATTTTGATCATGTATTTGTCTCATGTCATATGTTTATATATTTGCCATTTATCATTTATCATTTATCTGTTCATATTATTTAATTGGGTGGTGTTATCCATTATAGGAGTGGCTTTCAGTATTTTATGGATGCATTGGATGCTTTGAGAATAGAAATAATTGAAAGGAAAAGCAATAAATGAGTTGATATTCTGGTGACTCATTGGAATGTGGAATAGCATTTCTCAAGGCATTTTTCATTTACCAATCAATTCAAAATCATGTCCAATTTCCTCTGAAATTCTTCGCACCATTCTAACATATTGCATGCATTCCTTTCTATACTTCACCTTTATTTACTCTGCGATGCTCACCTTCTCCAAACCTCTTCAATCTATCAATCGGTGTTACATTATTAGTCTAAACTTACCACTTGAGGAAAGACATCCATTGTATCATTAATTTAATTGATCTATACTATTTCATAATTAATTTAGTGATGCTAAGTGATTCACCGATTAAGCTACTAAATTCTATCTTCACATATTACTTCGTCCATTCTTTTTAATTTTAATTGTTGATTTCATCATCTAATTAATCTTTCCTCGTAAAAATACTTTACACTAGACTTGGTATGAAATAGAGGCAGTGATGAATTTTGGAGTAAATTGCACTAAAGTTGATGGATAACTGTTTCAGATTTTCAAGACACTGGATGGTGGGTATGAGTGCATTAAATCAAAGGATATGGGCCAGCTGAATACACATGCAAATGCAACCATGCCCAGCTTCTGCATTTCTCTATAAACCCATGCTCAACTCAAGAAAGGAAAGCATATTCCGAATTAGAGACATATTAAAACAACATTAAGAAAGATGGGAAGTGTGACAAAGATTGCATTCTTAGGGTTTGTCGTAGTTAATATGGTAATGGCGTGTGCAGCAACAATGCAGCAAGATGAGCAGGATTGTGCAGACCAATTAACCAACCTTGCTTCTTGCATTCCATACGTCAGTGGCACTGCCAAGAAACCAACTCCAGAATGCTGCCAAGATACCCAGAAAGTCAAGGCCAACAAGCCTAAATGCTTGTGCGTTCTTATTAAAGAAAGCACCGACCCTTCCATGGGTCTTCCTGTTAACACCACTCTTGCCCTTCAAATGCCTTCTGCTTGCAACATCGATGCCAAAGTCTCCGATTGCCCCTGTGAGTTCCTCTTATAATATCTATGTCAAAGTCTCCGATTGTCTTCTTCTACATGTCCATTGAGCTTTGAAAAATTCCAAAAGATACTTCGTTTAAGATAGGGTCGGTTAATATTTGGCAATGTACTTTGCAGCTATACTGAACCTCCCAGCAGATTCACCTGATGCAAAGATATTTAAAGCAGCAGCGACTTCAACAGATGCTACTTCTACTGCATCCCCATCTTCTTCAACAGATTCTCCATCAACCTCCTCTTCTACTTCCACTGGTTCCACTTCAAGCTCCGGTTTAAAGGCAACTTCCACCACCAACAATGCTCCAAATATTAAAATACTTTGGGGAGGGCTAATAATGGCGATTGCTGCATGGAGGATGTTCGTTTAAGCTTTCCATGACTTCCTTTAGTAATTTCAAGTACTAGTAAATAAAATTTGGCCCTTAATGAATGCATCACTAACGAGCATACACGTATTATTTACAAAAAAATATTCATTAGTATTACATACTAATAATTAATAATAATTACACATCAATTAATATAAAATTAATAAAATATTAAGAAATTGACGCATATTACTATATTATTAATTTAACAATAATCTTACATAATGAATTTGTATTATACAAAAATTTCTTCAAATTTTACATCATAATTTTCATAAAGTATTTATTGGTTGTTATTTACATACTAACAATTAATATTAATTACATACAATCAATTATACTCTCTCCGGTTCTTTTTAATTGTCGTTTTAGAGATTGACACATAAATTAAGAAAATCATTTAAATTCAATAATTTTCCTGAAATACCCTTATTTATGTTAAAAGATAACCTTTCAACTTATTTGGTTATTAATTTGTAACATTAATTATTGCAATTTTCAATATAAAAATATATAATTGTCCATTAATGATTAAATTT
>CANYBF013009311.1:0-13648 GCA_948192965.1 Dalechampia spathulata | reverse complement strand
CTTCACAAGTTTGATTTGTGAGGAAGAAGAAAATACCATAAGTTTCTTCTTTTTCTTTGCTAGTTCACAGGAAAGGAGATAGAAGCAATCGTTGCTTGCTTGGATTCCCTCATTTTTGTGTGGATACTGTTGGAGGCTACCAAATTTTATGGTTTTTGGTTTGCTATAACCATAAACGGCATAGAGATCAAGAACGAAGGAGAACTGCATTGATATGTAAGAGTTACTATCTTATGCCATATCTAATCTCTAATTTAGTTTTCTTGTGTTTTGATGCAAAGATCTTCTCTTGGTTTGTTGTTTTAAATAAAAATTTTAAATTTCTTCTGCTGCTTAATAACATAGCAAACCAACATATTGTATGTATATATATAGTATAGTGGGAAACAGTGTTAGGTTATGGTGCATGTGTGTGCATGTAATTTGGTGGAATTCATTCCATTAAGGTATATTATATAGAAGTGTAAAGTAACCCTCCACTTATCTTCTTCTCCTTCTTCATTTGAACCCTCAACCAAAACTTCACCTCCCTTTTCTTTCTTGATTTCTTCCATTGATCTTCATCATTTATGTATGCATGTGTGTTTCACCTAAAGATCTAAGGTTAAGAAAACTTAATCAAGTAAGTAGCTAAGACTCGTTAAGGATCAGCAATGGTATCTAGTTGGGAAACCTTTTTATGCATAATATCTTCTTCTTCTTCTTCTTCGTTTATCTTCTTTGATTTCATTTTGATTCAAACTTCTATTTGTAATTTGTATTGGGTATGAAACGAAGAAGTGTGTGTTATAGTGAATTATGATTTAATGTTGTTGTACGAATCCTTGTGTATTTAGTGTAAAAGGAGAAGTGAGTGTGGCTATTGTGTGGCTATTGTGTTGGTGTTTTATGTATATGTTATGTTTAGTTTTGGTAGGGTTGCTGGTAAAATAGAAATGAGCATAGGATTACCATGAGTGTATTATGTGAATTATAATGCTTTAGATGTATACATGTGGCTAATTGGGTATACATTGAAGTAATGCATAAATTCATGTGGTGAACATCTAGAAACACCTATGAAATGAGTTGCTATGAGTAAGGTAGATAGTATGTGTTAATGTATGGGTTGGTATATGCTTGTTTTAGAAATGTAGCATTCGGCATGTAAGGGGCAGCATATGTAGGGTACTATTTTAATTATTTAGGATGTAGTTTAGAGCTACGGTTTTACCATGTATGTATTTTGTGTTTTGGGTTGTTTCGAATGTGTATATGAGAGCAAGTTGAGTGTTGTATTTAGTAAACCTTTTGCAAGTCTGAATTTGATGTATAAGCCGTATAATGATCATTTAAAATGTATCATTAAATGTCATGGGGTTGGGGTAGAATGGAGTTTGCGATGACTTGGAAATGAAGGGCTCGGATGGTCGAATTTTCAAGTATGCAGCACGTCCCTAGGAAGCCCTTTGAACCTACTTTATAATGGCATAAGATGATTTTGTGTAGAAATAAGTTAGTTGACCGAAAGGGAGGAGAAAGATGAAGTATTCCTATAATGGATGTATGTATATACGGTTTGAATTGGACATTCAAATGAATAGTTTTATAAACGTATGATATATTAAATTGAAACTTATTAAATCTACTTTCTAATAACACAAGTTTATTTAATTTGATATTTAAATGGTTATTCAAAAGATAAATAAAAAGGGATTGGTTCTTAAAAGTTAAGAGTTATTTCTAAATAAATTTTCAAATTAACTATTTTAATTAATTATCTTAACAAATGAATTAATATATGTATAATACATCATTAGAAGTCTTTTTAAACCAATTTTACAATAATATCAAATTTATTTTAATTCAATGAGATTTTCATTTAATAATAAAGGAAAACAGTAAATTGGTTTTGAAAATTATTAAAAAGTAGTTTTATATAAGATTTTAAAGTAATATAGGTATTATTTACCTAAATAAACGGACTTCTATACGTTTGATATACCATTTGAAAGCTTATTAAATCTAGTTTTCAATAACATAAAGATTATGTTATTTTGATATCATATATTTTATATTTTGATTCATGTAACATGATAGTTGATATAAATAGTGATTGTATTTTCGGATGTTATTGTAATTTCCTTATTTGATATCATATTATGATATGTGAATTGACTTGATATGTGTAAATGATTGTTATATAATGGTGTATACATATATACTGTAAAGTGATTACAAAAATGTAAATTATGAATGATTAAGGATTGTATTCAATCTTTTTATTTAAATATGGATATTATATTATGATTTAAATGGTTTTGAAGATAATCAACGTGTACCACCAGATAGGTTAGACAAAGGGAAAGTGATTGCAGGTTTGTGCTAGTATTTCTCGATTATTAAATGATCCATAAAGGAATGTTATTATAATATAATGCAATATCATTAAATGATTGTCCATAACATTACATTATACGCATTCATTACTTTATAATCATGAATGCATCATCATATCAAACATAACATGGCATATCATGGGGAAATAAGGAAGGAGGAAAATGATCAAAAGTGAGGAAATGTTTAATGAAAGTGTACTGGGATATAAAATGGATTTCCATGGAAAATCGAATGGAAATGAAATGGCTTCTTGTTTATTGAACCATAGAAATAGAAAACCCAGTATAGAAATATGCACAAGTGAAAAAGGGGCTCAATGAAATGAAAATGGCAAAGGAAAAACAAAGGAAGAGTGCAATTCATAAATTGCATTCTCAAAAGCATATTTCATCGCATTTAACATTTAACGATGAAATAATGTTTGAAATGTTATAACTGTTAGTACACTGTGAATGGTTATGAATGAATGATGATTTTGTAATAAAGTTCACAGGTAAACAGCAAAAGGGGTTACAAATGATAATGTTATTTGGCTAATGGCACATTTTATCTCTGAATGGAAATTTTACTGAAATGCTTGATTATGTTAGAAATGATGATTCTATGATATTATGTGAATATTATGTAGTTTATAATTATTCATTTATTAGCACCACTAAGTTTTATACTCAACATTTATTAATTGATGAACGTAGGCATTAGTGACACAGGAGAGCGCAGGATATAGCAGTGTCAGTAGCAGGTCCCTGAGATAGTGATTTTGGGTAGAGGACTCGGACTTCACGACATACTCCTACTCCTCGATTTTCATGCAGCTTACTTTTTTTGTACTGTTGGCAGTAAAATCAACTGTAATATATATTACTACTGTGTTTTGTGTTTATGATGTAAATATAACAATACCACCAGGGATGTCTCTAAAATAATAAAGTAATGTTAGCATATCTTTACTGTTTAAATATGCGGAAGCATAGCCACTTGACTTATGATATTATCCCACTACAGGTTCATGAAATGCTTACAAAAAAAATTTTTTTATTACATTTAATATGTTAATTATTCAAATCCCTTATAGGGTGATTGATGTGTGTGATTATGCATTATGTTTTTAGATGTTTAAGTGGTATTTATGCATTGATTTTATTATGTTTTGCTTTGATTATGTTGTTTTTAGTAGAATTTGATGTGTGTGTTGAGCGTGTAGCCTTAGGAAGATAAATAAGAAGAAACAAGAAGTTTTCATGCATGGAGAAGCAACTCCACGATCGTGGAATGGAAGCTAAAATGAGAAGAACCTACTGGATTTTTCCACGATCATGGACTTCAACTCCACGATCGTGGACTTCATGGAGAACTGCCTAAAACCTACTGGATTTTTCCACGATCGTGGAGTCAAGGCCAAACTCAAGGAGAAAAGCTACTGGAGCAATCCACGATCGTGGACTTTAACTCCATGATTGTGGACCTGAAATTATTAGGTTAAATGGAAGATAACTTGACAGAAGATAAAGGGAAGAAAATGGATTCCATGTGAAGAAAGAAAACAAAAACTCTTAAAGGGCATTAATGGGCAATGGAGTCCACATCATAAAGGAGTGATGCGCAAAGAAATGGACAAAAATCCAAGTTGGGGCAAGGGTGACCTCTACTCAAGATTTAAAAGGAAGGACCATTCACCAGAGGAAAAAGAGATACGGGATTCTGGGTAGTCTGTTGTCTAGGGTTTTCTTTTGTTCTTGGTATTCTTCATTCTTCTTGTATTCTTGCTGTAAGCCATGAGTGGCTAGATACTTTTCTATAGGATTTGATTTCTGAATCCCTTATGAGGATAACTATTTGTGCTTTGTTAACATTGCTATGAATGTTTAATTCTAAAGTTTGATTTTGGAAACTAACATCTGCTTTATGATTACAACGAGAGTTAGATTATAGAATGCTTGTTCATTAAGAGATGTTCAATTATAAAGGTTAGTTTTCTGATTGATTACTTATGCTCTGTGATTGCAATGAGAGTTGAATTGTGGAAAGCTTATCCATTCTGGTTAGGTCGGTATGATAGAGATCTACATGCTCCTAATTCCTGTATGATTGCTGGATAGTCTCCCTAATTGGAGGACCTTGAATGTGACTAAGGCATTCTGAAGATTAGAGTGAGATTTAATTGATTTTGCCGAGAGAGAGGGTTTTTGATGCTGTGGGATATCTTGGGTAGCAATAAGCACGTAATAGTTATCCTAGCTTGGCGATGACGATTTCAAGTCCTATATTCCTCAACAATTGTTTTACCCTCTAATTCTAAATCCATTTTCATCTTTTTACTTAAATGTCTGTGCAATTACCTACTTCCAAATACCAATCTCTTTTGCTTGCTTAAACAAACCAGAAATCTAAGTAATGGTGGATAGATCGCTAAATCCTTGTGGGATTGATTTCTACTACAATTACTTGTAGTGAAGTAGTGAATAAAACTATTGTCGTCATAGGCACGATCAAGTTTCTAGCACCGTTGCCGGGGATTTGTGAATTTAACGTCGCTATAAAAGGAGTAAAGTTTGATTTAAGCATTTTTGTATTATTAATACTTTATTTTAGTTGTGTTCATGTATGAGCAGGAGAACCAAGAACTCTTAATCAACATTATTAGAAGCTTATGAAGATCCAACAAGGCTTGAAAGAGAAAACTAAAGAATTGCTCAAGACAGAGTTGTGCAACAAACCATAGCAAAAGTGGCAGAAGAGCAGAGAAGTCTGATGGATGTGATCAGACTTAGCTTTTATGCTAACCAACAAAGCATCATGAGGCCAACAGGTGCAGCCAATAATTTTGAAATCTAGCCAGCTCTACTGCAAATGTTGCAGTCTTTGGTACAGTTCTTTGGTTTACCAAATAAGGATCCTAATGCTCATATCTTAGATTTTCTGAAGATTTATGATACTTTCAGGTACAATGGGATGACAAAGGATGCTATAAGGCTAAGGCTATTCCCATTTATGTTGAAGGACAAAGCAAAGATTTGGTTGAATTCATTGACCCCAAGGTCAATCATAACTTGGGACCAGCTTGTACAAGCATTTTTGGCTAAATACTTCACCTTGGCAAAGACTGCAAAGATTATCAAGGAGATCATCAACTTCCAGCAAATGGATAATGAATCTCTATATGAAACATGGGAAAGATTCAAGGAGCTACAAAAGAAGTGTCGTCACCATAATCTACCGAGAGAGTTGCTGCTCTAAAAATTTTACAATGGAGTGAACACCACAACCAAAGGGACCATTGATGCAGCAGCTGGAGGGTCCCTGATGAAGAAGACGATAAATGCAGCATATGAACTACTGAAGGAAATGGCAGCTACCAATGCACTTTAGGCATCGGAAAGATCTAGAATAGTAATTAAAGAACAAAAAGGTATTTTATCACTTGATGCTGTTAGTGCTTTGTAGGCTGAAGTTGCAAATTTGACTAAGAAAATCAGCAACTTATCAAAAGTGTCCAGTTCATGTGAGCTGTGCAGACAAGCAGAATATGCAGTTAGTGAATGCAATGCATGTAAGGCCATGGAGTAGGTTAGTTTTGTGGGCAATATGCCACACTCCATGGGAAGACAAGGTAACAATCCTTACTCTAATACATATAACCCGGGATGGAGAAACCATCCAAATTTTTCTTGGAGTAATAATGCAGGAAATATGCAAAAGCCACAGCAACCAACACCTCCTCAGTAAAACAATTTTGAATCAAAAATGGAGAAATTTATGGAGATGCTGGGAACCAAACTGATGAGCTAGGAGGAAACATAAAAGAGAATGGAGGCCAAGTTTGATCAAATCACAAAGAACCATTTCTCCTCCATCCATAATTTAGAAGTGCAAGTGGGGCAATTGGGAACAGCAATAGTACAAAGGAACCTTGGAGGACTTCCAAGCAATACCGAGCCAAACCCTAAGGAATAAATGAATGCAATCTAGCTAAGAAGTGGTAAGGAGCTTGTCAATAAGCGTAAGGAGCCTGTCACTATTATTGATGAATGCAGGAACAAAGAGAGGAGGTAAAGCAGTGGTGAAGCTAGAACTTCATGGATACAGGATGAGGAGCATAAAAGTCACTACCACGATTGTGGCAATGAACTCCACGATCATGGAGTTGAGTCCAGGCAAAAGCAGAAGGAGTAAGAGCCCGAACCAGATAAGTATATACCCTTCATACTATTTCTGAAAAGGCTAGTGCAATCAAAAGAAAATGAAAAATTTACTACATTTGTGGAAAAATTAAAAAAATTGAGAATTAATGTGACATTTGCTGAGATGATTTAGGATATTCTAAAATATGCAAAATTCTTAAAGGAAATCCTAGCACATAAACGTACGATCAATGATACATAATCGGTCTCACTAACTGAAAACTGTAGCTCAATTTTATCAAGTAAAATTCCATCTAAGTTGCAGGATCCTGGTAGTTTCACCTTGACATGTAAAGTGGGAGATATGGTATTTAATAAATGTTTGTGTGATTTGGGCACAAGTATCAACTTGATGCCATATGCCATTTTTCAAAAGTTAAGGATTGGAGAAATCAAGACCACATCAATGGTAATACAGCTAGCGGATCAATCGGTGAAGAAATCGTTTGGGATCATTGAGGATGTGTTAGTCAAGGTGGACAAATTCATCATTCCAATGGACTTCATGGTGCTAGATTACAATGAGGATATCAACTACCCCCTGATTCTAAGAAGACCTTTCCTAACACAGGAAGAGCATTAGTGGATGTACATGCAGGAAAAGTCACTCTCCGGATTGGTAAAGAGTGGCTGGAGTTCAGTATGAAGAAGGCAATGAAACGGCTAATGGAGAGTGAGGTGTGTATGAAAGTAGACATAGTTGATGAATGCGTGTCCACTGTCATGAATGAGGAAGTGCAGAACGTCACAATAGTAGAGGAGCCTAAGGTAATAGGTGAGGAATGTAGTGAGTCACCTAAAGCAAAAATTTTGGTAAGAGATGCTAACCCTACTCCCCCTTCCATTGAAAAACCACTAGTTTTAGAATTGAAAGTCCTACCCAAACACTTAAGCTATGCTTTTCTAGGTCACAATGAGACATTACCAATTATTATATCTAATAAGTTGACCTTGGTGCAGGAAGATAAGTTGCTCAAGATGGTACAAAAGCACATCCGAGCTTTGGTCTGGTAGCTGTCAGATATTAAGGGAATCAACCCGAACATGGTCATGCACATGATTAATTTAGAAGAGGATAGCAGGCCTGTTCATGAGAGGGAAAGGAGACTCAACCCCAACATGAAAGAAGTGGTAAAAAAAGGAGATAATCAAGCTGCTGGATGCAGGTATTATCTACCCTATATCTGATAGTGAATGGGTGAGCCCTGTCTAATGTGTGCCTAAGAAAGGAGGCATGGCTATGATAGAGAATGATAAGAAGGAGTTGCTATCAACTAGGATAGTGACTGGCTGGAGAGTATGTTTTGACTATAGGAAGCTAAACACCGCTACTAGGAAAGACCACTTTCCTTTACACTTTGTTGATCAAATGATAGAAAAGATAGCAGGTCATTCTTTTTATTGCTTCCTTGATGGTTATTCGGAATACAATCAGATTTTCATATATCCTCAGGACCAAGAAAAGACTACTTTCACATGCCCCTACGGTACATTTGCTTACAGGCGTATGCCTTTTGGTTTGTGTAATGCACCTGCTACTTTTCAATGATGTGTGACTGCTATTTTTATAGATATGATTGAGGATTTTATAGAAATATTTATGGATGAGTTTTCAGTGCTTGGAGACTCTTTTGAGTTCTGCTTGCAGAATTTAGAGCGAGCCTTGAAACACTGCGAAGAGACGAATTTGGTGCTGAATTGGGAAAAGTGACATTTCATGGTAGATGAGGGAATTATGCTCAGCCACAAGATCTTCAAGGAAGGTATTGAGGTGGAAAGAGGTAAGATTGAGGTAATATCTAACCTACCACCACCACAGAACGTCAAAGGTATAAGAGGATTCCTTGGACATGCGGGATTCTATTACCGTTTTATAAAAAAATTTCTGTTATTGCTAGACCCTTGATGAGCTTGTTAGTCAAGGATGTTATATTTGATTTCAATGCTGAGTGTTTGAATGCTTTTAATACTTTGAAGCATACTTTAACCACAACCTCGTTGTTAACCTCACCGAATTGGTCTTTGCCTTTCAAAATCATGTGTGATGCTAGTGACTTTACCTTAGGATGTGTATTAGGGCAAAGAAAGGACAAGAAGTTGCATGCCATTTCTTACGCTAGCAGAACATTGGCTGAACCACAACTGAATTATACTACCACTAAAAAGGAGCTTCTAGCAGTAATCTTTGCATGTGATAAGTTTAGAGCTTATATTTTATGTTCTAAAGTCATTATTTTTACTGATCATACTACTTTGAGGTATTTGTTTGCAAAGAAAGACGCAAAGCCAAGACTAATTAAGTGGGTGTTACTACTTCAAGAATTTGATATTGAAATCAAAGATAAGAAGGGAGCTGAGAATGCAGTTACAGATCATCTTTTGTGACTGGAGAAGAATGAAGATGATGGTCAAGAAAGCAAGCCTATTAAGGAGGAGTTTCTTGATGAGTCTGTGTTCATGTTGCAGAAAAGAAACTACTTTGGTATGCGGATATGGCTAATTACTTAGCCTGTAGTATAGTACCTTCCAATGTTTCGTATCAATAGCGGAAGAAGTTCTTTGCCAACATTAAGAGTTATCATTGGGAGGAACCATACTTATTTCGCCAATGTACTGATGGGCTAATAAGAAGAAATAATGCCTATACTAACACAATGACGTGATTCATCTTATACATGGTATTATGGAGCCAACAAGACAGCAAGCAGAGTGCTAGAATGTGGGTTCTACTGGTCGACAATCTTTAAAGATGCCAAAGACTATGTGCTCCACTATGATAAGTGTTAGAGAACAGGGAACATATCTAAGCGGGATAAGATGCCCCAATCTTCGTTCCTGGAGGTTGAAATCTTTGATGTTTGGGGTATAGACTTCATGGGACCATTCCCTACTTTTATGGGGAACAAGTACATACTAGTGCGAGTGGATTACATCTCCAAATGGGCAGAAGTAGTTGCAAGCCCCACCAATGATAGCAGAGTAGTCAGTCGATTCATCAAGCAGCTATTCACCAGATTCGGGGTCCCCAGAACACTCATCAGCGATGGAGGAGCGCATTTCTGCAATATAAAACTAGAAACTTTGCTGAAGAGGTATAACGTGCACCACAAGGTTTCCACAACATACCATCCACAGACCAGCGGTCAAGTGGAGGTGGTAAACAAAGAGTTTAAGAGAATCCTAGAAAAGACAGTCAGTGGTTCCAGGAAAGATTGGGTAGCAAGGCTGGATGACACGCTATGGGCCTACAGAATAGCATTCAAAGCCCCTCTAGGAACTACCCCCTATAAGATGGTCTATGGCAAAACCTGTCATCTACCTGTGGAGCTGGAACACAGAGCATATTGGGCTATCAAATACCTAAATTATGATCTGAAGAAGGCCGGAGATAAGAGACTACTACAGCTGCATGAACTGGAAGAGCTCAAGCATCAAGCATATGAAAATGCTAAGCTGTACAAGGAGAGGATAAAGTAATGGCATGACGCACACATTAAGGTAAAGATATTTAAAGTTGGTGATAATGTGTTGTTGTTTAATTCCAGGTTGAGGTTGTTTCCTAGAAAGCTTAAATCGAGATGGAGCAGTCCTTTCAAAGTGCATCAAACTTTCGACAGCAGAGCAATAGAATTGCAGAATGATAGAGGAGAAACCTTCAAAGTTAACGGACAGCGGTGTAAGGTATACCTTGATGGTTTGATGCATAAGCCGAGTGAGGTAACATCTTTTAACTGAACCCGCAATGAGGTAAGGTCCAGCTGATGACCTTAAATTTAGCATGTAAGTGTGTTTTGTGTAAGTCATAAAGTAGTTTCAATCACTTAGAAGTATTATTTCAATATTTTTTATGAATTATTTAATGCATTTATACGTTGTTAATTTAGTGTTATTGTGATTAGCTTTTCATATTTTAATTAAAAGAAATGAAATAAAATAAAATAAAAATTAAACAAAATAAGTGGAAGAGAATTTTCTAACTCCACGATCGTGGACGAGCTTCAGGGATAAGAGGGAAAGCTTCTGTTTAATTCACGATCGTGGAGTGCAACTCCACGATCCTAGACTTGGGCGTGGAATCTGATAGAAAGTTTCTGTTATTTTCCATGATCGTGGAATGCAACTCCACGATCGTGGACTTGACCTAAAGCATAAATTTAAAGAACATTTAAGCAGCCATTTTTTCCCTCCCATTCACTCTTCATCTTCCCAACATTATAACTCTCACCTTCTCTCTCTAAAAACCTGATTTTCTTTCCTTTTCATCATTATTTCAAGAGGATTTTACCATTTCCAACTCCATTTTCCTTCAAAATCCATCATCTTCAAAGTAAGATTCTCTCATTTTCTACTCTTTTGTTTAAGGTTTCTTGATTTTTTTCTTTTCTTGATTGCAAAGTTGGGTTTTCTTATTTGCTTTGTTTTTTGCTAGATTAAGGGTTGAATAAGGATAGATTTAGGATGTGTTACATGTTGTAAATGTCATTTTTGATTATTTTGCAAGATTATCTGGAATGGGATTGAGCCACATTCTAACGGAGGGAATGCCAAGAATTGGAACTCCACGGTCGTGGAGTTCAACTCCACGATCGTGGAGTCAATCAAATGGTCCCAATTTTGAAATTTTTTGCTTGCTACTTAACTCATTCATTTTTCTATCCTTTTGCAGCAATGTCAAAGAGAGTCAAATACCTCACCAAGCATTCCAAGGATAAAGGAAAGGCCCCAAAAACATCCGCAACCATCGACTTAGCAAATCAATTTGGGACACCCTTCCCTATTTTTACAATTGAGGAAGGTAGAAAATACTAAAAGGTATGGAAAAAGCAAATTATCCTTCCTCGTTATTATGATTAGAATTCGCTTGAGAAGCTAGGAGTGCATGAGCCACTCAGAGCCTTGGCTCTAAAACTAGGTTGGGGCAATTTCATTATAGTAGAACACCCTGTTTACAAAGAGCTTGTGCATGAATTCTACACAACATGTGACTTTGTAGGCAACAAAATTGGTAGAATTCAGTTTGGATTAAGGGTTAGGCCTATAGAAATGACTTATGACTTGATAGAGGAGGCCATTAAGTTACCCCAGCATGGTTTTGCCTCCACCCACATAGACTTCAAGCCTAAGACCTTTTGGTCTAAACTCACAGGGGATGCATTAGCTTATGACACTAGAAATGCCCCCAATTTGCTGATTAGGGACCCTACCTTGATCTTGCTCCATAAGTACTTAGTTGTTTCTATCTTTGCTAAGACAGAAACCAATAAGGTTTCTACACAAGAGCTCTTTCCCCTTTAGTGCACACTCAATGGTCATGATTTCTGCACCACCTTTTACATCATGAAAGGGTTCATGAAGATGGCTCGACCTACGAGCAAGAAATTAGGTCTAGGCCACATTCTTACTACCATTGCTCATTATTTTAATTTGGACCTTACTGACCTAACCATGATGCCATCAGATAAGTTTTTGGCTAGGTATTTATATGATGCAGGTATCATTGATGCCAAGGGCAATCAATTCCTTGCCTATGGTGATCGGAAGAGCATCAAACAGAGACGCCTCGACCCAGAGGAGGAAGAAGAGGAGGACCATCATGAAAGTGATGCAGAAGGTGCTACCGTTCCAAAAGAACAAATAGGTACAAAGGCACAGCATCAGGAGGAAAGTGAGCAGCAGCAACAACAACAAGGCCCAACTGCAACTGTCCAAGCGGACAACAACATTGAGGCCATTCTGCTGTAACTTGAGCAAGGAAATACTGAGAATGTTGCTCACCTTGCAAGAGTGGAGGATACTGTTCTGGATATCCGCAAAGAGCAATGCTATCAGAGGAGGAAGTTGCTTAAATTCTTTAAGCTCTCTGGCATTAGTGTTCCCTCCCCCACTCCATCTCCATCATCATCTCCACCTCCTACAAGCATTTGACTCTCAACCTATCATTTCTCTTATGTGTCTATTTTTATGTGTTTTTTTGTATTTTTCTCACATTGAGGACACTGTGTTCTCTAAGTGTGGGAATGTTTGTTGTGTGTTTTATTTATGCCAACTTTGTTTATTGTCTATTATTGTGTGGATTGCTTGTTTGAGTGAATGCATGCTCGCTTGATTAAAGTTTGTTGCATGATTGCATGAATGTTTTAAATTGTGATTACTTGAATATGGCATGAGCACTTTCTTAGAATTAAGCATGTATTAACTTGAAATCACCTCGATTGGATTAGTTCTTTCTATAAACTTAGCAAATCCCTAGGTGTGAGCAAGTATAAATATTTACCTTAAACAATAAGTTTGATCCTTCTATACGTGCACTAGACAATACAGCATAACTTTGTGAAAAAATGCTAAGATGCAAATGTGATGATTTATGATAAGTGGAGGAAATGACTAAAGAAAGAAAATAAAAAGTAAAATAAAAAAAATAAAAAAAAAAGCTAAAAGGCAAAGAGCTAATCGTTCCTCTATCATCAAGGGTGCCCAAAACTGGCCTTGGTGGCAAGAACAACGCTAGTAGCCATTCGAGTGTAGGTAGTATGTCAAGTAACCGGGTACCGTCACCAAAAGCATGGGGTATTCAATGAGAAAGACCTACCTCTCGAACAAGAGCCATAAGAGAAATAAAACAAATAAAACCTTATAATCCTCAAAACACAAAGCAAATTAGATCACTCACACTTCAAGTTTGGTGTCAATCATGGACTTGTGTTATGTTGGCTAGTGCAACTATATGAATGTTCAAGCTTAATTGTCTAAGTTAAACATTTATACCTTCTCATTACTTAAGGGTTTACTAGGTTTATAAGGAACTATACAAGATGGGTGATGACAGTTAATAATGTTTACTTCCAGGAAATGCAAATTGCCATAGATTAAGTATTGAACAATTCTTTATTGTATGTGTCTTTGCTTGGGGATAAGCAAAATTTTAAGTGTGGGAATGTTGATGTGTGTGATTATGCATTATGTTTTTAGATGTTTAAGTGGTATTTATGCATTGATTTTATTATGTTTTGCTTTGATTATGTTATTTTTAGTAGAATTTGATGTGTGTGTTGAGCATGTAGCCTTAGGAAGACAAATAAGAAGAAACA
>CANYBF013007871.1:0-14619 GCA_948192965.1 Dalechampia spathulata | reverse complement strand
GCTCGGGTTTTTCCTGACTTGTTTAGTTACTCAATTGAGTTAGCTAGATGAGTCGGGTGGCGACTCCACGTATTTTCATTGTGCACATTTATCACACCACTTTGCACGCCGCATTTTCCGGACGACGGGGAATCACACACTTGGGGGCAGTTGATGTCCAAAAATGGCAGTTGCACTTTGACGATACAGTCAATAGAAGAGGTGCAGGTATAGGAGTTCTGCTAATCACTCCTGAAGGTGAACTCATCATGCTTTCAAAGCGGCTACGCTTTTCAGTCATTAACAATATGGCTGAGTATGAAGCATGTCTCTTTGGGCTAGAAGCACTGCTAATGATTAGAGCCCAAAATGTACAGATATTTGGTGATTCGATGCTGGTCATTCACCAATCCATGATCGAGTGGGAAGTCAAAGAGGAAAGGCTCAAGCCTTATGCTGCATACATGAACCTCATGATTTGTAATTTTAGCTTATGTCAATTCATTCACATGCCACGTGAGGACAATCAGATGGTCGATGCTTTGGCCACACTAGTTTCAGTCTGTGAGCGACCACAGAGTCAAGTTCAACCTGTATTAATTAAGCAATCAAGGATTCCTTGCGTTGAGGCAGAATGGGTTATGGCGCTAGACCAAACAGATGAGACCCAATGGTACACTGATATCATGAACTTTTTAAAGACTGATAATTATCCAGAAGAAGCCAATAGAACTAATAAGCTAGCTCTACACAGACTAGCAGCCAACTTCACCTGGCATCTGGGTGTTCTCTACAGAAGAACGGCAGATGGTCTACAACTTCCATGCATATCCGAGAAGGACATTGAGTCAGTCATGGAAAGGGTACACACTGGTGTATGTGGGTCTCACATGAATGGATTTGCCCTTTATAAAAAAATCCTACGCCAAGGATATTTCTGGCTCACTATGGATACAGACTGCATACAGTTTGTACGGAGATGCCATGAATGCCAGATTCAT
Organism: Dalechampia spathulata; assembly: GCA_948192965.1. Classification (NCBI taxonomy): domain Eukaryota; kingdom Viridiplantae; phylum Streptophyta; class Magnoliopsida; order Malpighiales; family Euphorbiaceae; genus Dalechampia; species Dalechampia spathulata. The sequence goes on along the minus strand of CANYBF013007871.1, from coordinate 13,639 downwards.
GGAGACCTGAGTCACCTACCGCCGGTCGAATTATAGAATTTGACAACACCTTGGCCATTCTCAGCTTGGGGAATAGACGTCATGGGTGAGATTCATCCTAACACTTCCAATGGACATCAGTGCATACTGGTGGCTATTGATTACTTCTCTAAATAGGTGGAGGCAGAATCCTACAGCAAACTGGGGGCAAAGCAAGTTGCCAAGTTCATAGAGAAAAAATCTCATATGCCGATATGGGGTGCCGCATCACTTGGTATCTGATAATAGAATGCAATTCCAGGCTCAAGTTACTGACTTGCTAGAAAAGTATGGGATTGAGCACCATCGATCTTCTCCATATCGCCCTTAAGCTAATTGGGGTAGTTGAAGCAGCCAATAAGACTATCAAGTGGATCTTGGCCAAGATAATGAGGACTTACAAGGATTGGCATGAGCAGCTGCCATTTGCCTTATGGGGTTACAGAACCACTATGAGGAGTCCTACAGGTGCTACCCCTTACTCCTTGGTTTACGAGACAGAAGCCGTATTACAAATTGAAGTGAAGCTAAAGTCACTTTGTGTCATTCTGAAATCTTAATTGCCAGAAGCTGAGTGGAAAATGGCCAGATACGAGCAACTTATTGTTATTGATGAGAAGCGACTGAGAGCTCTCTATCATCTACAACTTTACAAAAAACATATGGCAAACGCATTCAACAGAAAGGTCAAGCCTGTTGTCATACAGGAAGGTGATATAGTTCTGAAGCAAGTTAGACTAGCCATCCACCACCCTCGTGGAAAGTTCAGGCCTAACTGGGAAGGCCCGTTCCTGGTTAAGAAGATCCTCTCCAAAGGCATTGTCCGCATTTCAAACTTGGAGGGTAACGAATTCTCAGAACCTGTTAACCTTGATTTGCTGAAGAAGTATTTTGTCTAGAGCAAAGGGTAAAAGAAAAGCCAAATAAAAATGAGAAGCCTGGTGAACCAAAAATCTGCATAGGCAGTTTGTGTAAAAGTTAAGGCAAAATGAAAAAGATTCGCTCGATGAGTTGAAAATCTGCTCAGATAACTCATGCAAAAGTTAGAGCTCTTAAAAGCAAAAGGAGAGCATTAAAATAGTTGATCAGAAAATCTCGCATGAGACTGGTCAATAACAATGATTAAGTCTGATGCACATCCAGGACTTTTGTGTTAATTTTAACATTTTTGATGTAAATGTTTTAATCTCATTAATGTGAATGAAGCATGTGTTTATAAACTTAGCCATAAGTTATACAAATCTCAAACGCAAAGTGCTATCTTTCTTTATTATACATTTTTGCCTAATGATGTCTCGTAGTATAGGACTCGGGCGTGGTGCAGCACCTATAGCTTGTAATCATTATCTATGGTAGATCTAGCTCCAAGAATCTCCACCAATGCTATCTGGCAACGAGGCCAAGTCCTCTCTACATGCTCCATAAAGTGAGGCACTAGCCTTCCTCCCTTGAACTCCGTCAGTCAAGGTATCATCTGCTGATGACCATACTGGCGACAAATCCTAGCAGGACTGTAGTGCGTGTAACACCAGAATCCCAGTAGTGGGATACAATCTATATAGGTCATCACATTCATATGCTATATGTGCCACCAAGGATAGCTCCACCATCCACTCAGTCCAGCCTTGGAATGTCATCGTCTTTACCTCACTGAAGGCATAACCTCTTCGCATGTGGCTATGAGGGAGGTATCTTTATGGGTCCCCTGCTGGCGGTGCCAAGATCCCAAGCTTCTCTTGAAGCCAGATATGTTACAAAACAAAATAAAAATAAAAGCTCACTGAGTTAAAAACCATCCAAAAGGCTGCTCAGGCAAAAATAAGGGCAACCCGCTGAGCTGAAAACCCAAGGGGGCAGTTCATGTAAAATTTAGGTTCTGAAGCAAAATCAGCAGCCTGATGAGCTGAAAACCTCGCAAAAGGTGACTCATGCAAAAATTAAGGCAAAAACATACTTTCTAAGTTGAAAACCTGTAAATGTGGCTTAGAATTCTTACATGCAATAAGAGTAAGCTACTACTAAAGCGCTCAGACTACCCTCATTTCACTCTATCCAAACCAAGGATTGTCTCCGCTACAATCATAGGAAAAGGGGTTCGACCCTCCACCATCTAGTCTACCACAAGCCTAATCAATAAATCCCCATGATTGGATGGATCGACTAATAGGAATTGGGCTAGTAATCCAAATCCAACTACCCTTAGCCATGATAGGTCTTCCATTGATTTCTGGCCGCATAGCCAGAAAATAACGATGAGATCTACAAAGCCATCTACAGTCAAGAGTGGCCTCACCTCCATCGAGCTAACATCAAAAGCCCTTATCAGATACAAGAATGCATCTTCGATAGACACTGGTACTGTCAGCATCACCATCATGCTACATGAAACTCTGAGGATGGCAGCAAACTTCTTGTACATCGAACATAGTTCCATATGGCCGAACCGGAATAAATGAACCTCTGGATCCCAGAATTGCATGGCGGCATGCAAAAAGGCATTGTTGATCAAGACCTGCTAAAAGGTTCTCAAATATTAGAGTCTAATTCTACTTAGTTGACTCCATTCATTATTGCCCCAGTGGTAAGAGAGAGCGCAAAAAGCAGACAGTGATTATCGAGTCATTGTAACTTCTACAAAGAAGAGAAAATGAGTTATGTTTTGGGCAATAAACATAAAACATGGTGTATTTATAGTAGCAAGCAGCTTTGGATTTCATTAATAAATCCAAAAGATACACAATACAAGCCTTTATCTATTTTTCATAGTTGGTATGCAACAACCCTAGTATACTAAGCACGTATTACCAGACTGTAACATGCCATCTTATTCTAATATAGAAACTACAAAGTTTTGACATCATACATATGGTAATTTGACATCATGTCTTCTCTATGCATCATCTTCACCATAGTGGTCTTCATCAGGGCTGGGGCTGTCTGGAACCTCAATATTGTAGTGCTTCAGACACGCCGTCAGTCACGCAATCTTCCGGCATTGTCTGCACGCTCCTCTCGCTCCTCTCGCTCCAACTGTCTATTACTAGGCACGCTCCTCTCGCTTCAACTGTCTGCTTGTCTGCAAACATAAATATGTAGGCATATAAGTCATGCATCTATGCATTTCCACACACTCGCATTTATAGTAGGTACTCACCGCATATGCATAACATATAGGGGAATGCGCTCTGCATGTAGCAAATTTTGCTAACATGCGCCACCATATGGGAGTGAGTGCTAATATGTGCCCAAGTCCCACTAAAATGCATATAAAAAGATAGGCCTTTGGTAAAAATTTTAGAATTTTTAAAGGTCGTTCACTCCGTTGAACCCAATTTTCACGACCCGTAACATTTGAAAAATCTAAAAAATTAGTCAAAATGCAGCAGACTGATACCCTAAAATTCAGGTATTTTTTCCTGGACCATTTCAATACTAATTTCACTGATAAATTGTTTTCCCATGTCTGGAAAAGACAGGAAATTGATCCAGCAGACGATCAAAAATAGTCAAACCTTTGACTTGTGGTCAAGCCATTGACCAGACAGTGTTGCATTCCGACAGAGGGTCCCAAAGGTAGATTTTTGAGACAGATAACAGTTATTTGATGGCATGAGAATATGATCTGATGGTTGATCACCTCGACCCAGCAAACGGTCACCTCTAGTTCTACAGCTGAAACACCCGATCCAACAAAGATCATATAATCAAGCCTTTGACCTCAGAACCTTAATGCATAGGCATCTGAACGCCAACTTTAGATGATTTACTCATAAAGAAGCCATCGGTCTTACAGTGACCACCAGTCAGCCCTGATCGGAATAGCCTGAATGCCAAGCCCCCAATGATAGATCCAGGATTTTTACTGGTCAAAACCGTCAACCAGAAAAAATGTCAGAGACCTAGCAGAGGATCCCAAATGCCATTTTGGAGATATCTCACATTTATATGATGGCGCAAGCATTGACCCTATAAATGGTTATCCAGGTCCCGCAGTTGACCACTCAATCCAGCAGTGATCATAGAATCAAGCCCTTGATTCCCAAAGCCTAGTAGTAGGTACTTGAACACTGACTTCAGATAATTTCAAGCCTCGTAGCATAGCCATCAATCCCGTCAAGGACCTCAAATCAGCATTGATCATTTTAGCCCGAGCACCAGGCTCCCAATGATAGAATTGGGTCATAAGCCTCAACATGAGCAATAGGTCAGCTTTGATCATCTGGCCCGAGCATTGGGCTCCCAGTGGCAGGATTAGGATTCAAGCCTCAACGCGAGCATCCCCACAAGCCTTAGCATGAGCATCGATCAGGTACCTTCCTTACTTCTTGTGAAAAATCATGTTATGATCATATCTCATTTTGACGACTTGTAATTGTGTAGCCTCAAAATGGTCCTAATCAGGGGGGAAAACTGTTGACCCTGACTTTTCACCGTCGTGTAATTTCAGATTTCTGTTGATTCAGCTCGGTATTAGTCCCCGATATCGACCCCGATTATGCACATATGCCTCTGTGGCTTCCCCTTGAGTATTCTGGGCACAGAGTATATCATAGTTGGTGGGGCCCACCATGACGTCTGGCAGGCCCCGCTACCCTTGTCAGCCTTTTCTGAGCGTTCTATGCATGCAGAACACATTTCATCTTGCTTACATGAAGCAGAGCAAATAACATTATTTGCTAAGAAAAATGGCTCAATGGGGTCCACGTATTAATGGGGCCCACATGCAGGGCCCATCACCCTCATTAGCTTATTTTGAGTATTCTGTGCATATAGAATACCTAACATGTTGCCTATGCAAGGCATAGCACACGGCATGCCATATGCCATATTTCGGGCACACCGCACTATGGGACCCACAACCCCTATCAGCCCATTTTGCATGTTTTGTGCACATAGAATACATTTTCACTGATGCCTGCACAAGGCATAACATTTGGCATGCTAAATGCCATATTCTGGGCCCACTGCACTGTGGGACCCACCTAAGGCACTGGTAGGGCCCACCACCTCTATCAACCCACTTTGAGTGTTCTGTATGCACAAAACACATTCTACATATTGCCTATGCGAGGCATAACACTTGGCAAGCTAAATGCCACATTTTGGGCCATATAGCATTATAGGCCTGAAATGGTGCCATTAGTGGAACTCATCGTTTAGGGCCGAATTTGGAAAAACTCAAAATTGCAAAGTGACTGAGAATGTCGATTGCATCTCAATTGACATATGGCATGCATCCTGTTTTACCTATACAAAGCGGAGCACATAGGGTCTAAAGGCTATATGTGTAGCATATAGCACTATATGCTAAGCATGTAGCAAAAAGAAGACGTTTGGTGGGGCCTACTTTTGGGACCAAACCTAACATGCTCCGCATAGCACAACGTCTTAAAATTTTGAATAATGCATATTTGATATGTGACACGCATTACATTTCACCCATATGAGGTGAAATACATGAATAGGGTGTATGGTACTATGCACGTAGCATATAGCAAAATAAGGTTAGCTAGGGTGCCCACTTCGGGCACGTATTGCAACTTGTTCCCGTATCGAAATGGCTTGATATAAGTTTCCATTCCTAAGAATAAGTTCTAGACATGAATTTTGCATATTCATTTTCCATTTAGGTACACCGTTTGCCCACCGTTTGGTCCGTCCAAAATGGCTGCCAACATAGATTTTCTAGCACAGCTTGCATAGGCTGGCTAGGGTGCCCACTTCGATCATATATTGTGACTTGTTCCCATGTTGGAATGGCTTGATACAAGTTTCCATTCCCAAGATTAAGTTGTATATATGAATTTTGCATATTCATTTGCCATTTGGGCACACCGTTTACCCCCCATTTGGTCCATCCAAAATAGCTACTCATCACAGATTTCTGGGACAGCCTACACAGGCTGGCTGGGGTGCCCACTTTGGGTACATATTGTGACTTGTTTCGGTATTGGAATGGCTTGATTCAAGTTTCCATTTCCAAGAGTAAGTTACAGACATAAATTTTGCATATTCATTTGCCATTTGGACATACCGTTTACCCCCCGTTTGGTCTGTCCAAAATGGCTGCTCATCATAGATTTTTGAGACAGCCTGCATATGCTGGCTAGGGTGTCCACTTCGGGCACGTATTGTGACTTGTTTCGATATTAGAATGGCTTGATTCAAGTTTCCATTCCCAAGGGTAACTTGTAGACATGAATTTCACATATTTATTTGCCATTTGGGCACACCATTTACCCCCCGTTTGGTCCGTCCAAGATGGTTACTCATCACAGATTTCTGAGACAGCCTGCACAGGCTGGCTGGGGTGCCCACTTGGGGCACGTATTGCAACTTGTTCTGGTATTGGAATGGCTTGATTCAAGCTTCCATTCCCAAGAGGAAGATGTAGACATGAATTTTGTATATTCATTTGCCATTTGGGCACATGTTTTGACTTCTATTTGGCTCATTCAAAATGGTTGCTCACCTAGTTTTGGGACCTTATCCCACATTGCTAAGCCTAAGGGTGCCACCCCTTCTAAGGCTACTATAAATACAAGGCCAAGCCTTCCTCTTCCAACTCACAAAAACATATCATAAAAATGATACACAAGATATCATACATATGATAAAAATTTTAATTTTAAGACATAGGATTAAAATAATTTAAGTAAAATTTTAATTAGGTTTAGACTAATTAAATTTTTACTAAAATCCTAAGATTTTAGGAATATGAGGGGAGCGACTTCTAGCCCTGGTAAGTCATTTATTCCTTCAGCTTTTTAAGTTATTTAAGCTTTTCTGCCATGTTTAGCTTATTATCTTAGTTTAGCTTTACTGCCATGTTTAGCTTATTGTTTTATTTAGCTTTACTGCTATGTTAAGCTTTTTATTATGCCATGTCATACACCATTTATGCCATGTCATCATGCCACGTCATATGCTAATATGCCATGTCATATATCATACGTCATTTATGTCATGTCATCATGCCACGTCATATGCTAATATGTCACATCACAAGTCATACGCCACTATGCCATATCATCATGCCACATGTCATGATGAATAGTAACACATGAATAGTAACTCATAAATAGTAATTTATGAATATTATTTATGCCATGCCATCATCCACGTCATATGCTAATACCTCACATCACATGTCATATGTCATTTATGCCATGTCATCATGCCACGTCATATGCTAATATGTCACATCACATGTCATACGCCATTTATGTCATGTCATCATGTCATGTCATATGCTCATATGTCACGTCACATGTCATACGCCATTATGCCATATCATCATGCCACATGCCATGATGAATAATAACTTATGAATAGTAACTCATGAATATTATGACATCATGCCATGTCATATGCTAATATGCCATGTCACATGTCATACATCATTATGTCATGTCGTCATGCCACATGCCATGTCATATGCCATTTATACCATGTCATCATGCCATGTCACATGTCATACGCCACTATGCCATGTTACCATGTTACATGTCATATCATCATGGCATATACTATTATGTAATGTCATCTTACATCCATCGGACTTCGGCTCTTGATTCGTGCTTTAATATGGCATAGAATTAGTCGATCAAGTCCTAAATTTTGTTTGCTATTAACGATCTTGCTTGTTTATTTGCATTTTCACTCGTGCTACCCGAGGTGGAAATTTCCCGAGGAGGTTGAGACATTACTAAATGTCTTGGATTTTTATACAGACGAAGATCCTTTGTAATAGAATTGCATTATTCCCCATTTTAGGGTTTAGCATTAAATCCCATGTGTATCCCCCATTCTCCTCAATCCCTTTCACCGGTCTTTCGGTATTTTTATTCATGGATGGATTTATATTTGCTAAATATATGTCATCATGTCACATGCCATGTCACATGACACATCACACACTTTTATGCCATGCCATGCATATGCCATGCCATAACTTATATTATCTTGTATGCCAATATAATTAAAATATGCCAATATGCAATGCAATACGCTCAACTTGCCACGCTATCCTATATACCATGACACACCATATGTCATACCATATACCATGTTGAATACACATTCACATACGCATCCATTATGCCATGTCATACCTCATTTCACATGCCATGCATATGATAAGCCATACGCTATGCCATGTCATCCATATGTCATGCCATACATCATTTCACATGCCATGCATATGGTATGTCATCCACTATGCCATATCATGCATATGCTATGTCATACATCATATTCACATATCATGCATATGATATGTCATACACCCTCACATGATATGCATATACCATGTCATACATCATTCACATGCCATGCATATGGTATATCATCCACTATGCCATGTCATGCATATGTCATGCCATGTATCACCCCACATATCATGCACATAATATGCCATGTATCACTTCACATGCCATGCATATGGTATGTCATCCACTATGCCATGTCATGCATATGTCATGTCATACATCATATTCATATATCATGTATATGATATGTCATACACCCTCACATGGCATGCATACACCATGCCATACATCATATCACATGTCATGCATACGCTATGTTACTCATTTCACTTCGTATACCATGCATACGCCTAATGCCAATACAATTCAAAACGTTAATGAATAATGCTATACGCTATTTACCATGATTATGTGCTTACATATCATACTAGGTTGCCATATCATGCATATGATATGTCATACATGCTCATATGTCATGCATATGCCATGTTATTTTATCGCTATTTTGCATGCCATGCATATGCCATGCCATCCAAATTCCATATAGCATTATATGACATTCTACGTGCAACCTTGCAACGCCAAATCATATGTTGCATTGTGTGTTTACATATACGATCATATGCTTGCCTATTTAGGATAATTAATCCCAACTATAATGGTAAAATTGATCTTGGAAACTCATAGAATATATCTCAACCACCCGAACCCAATCTGTGAAGGGTTTAACTAGCACTCATGCTATGGGTCGATTGGACCAATTCGGAACCATCCGGTGGTGACTCCCTTGCAACTCCTTCGAGTCTGTATCATTCCCTAAGGGAACCCCTCAGGAAGACTACACTTTCGTTCTAAGTGTGGGCCTCGGTCTATGAGCATCGCAAGCCTCGCTCTGGGCTCCGATAGAAACCGGGCACTTATAGTGCTATTGTTTAATTTCAGGTTGAGACTCTTCCCTAGAAAGCTCAAGTCAAGGTGGAGTGGTCCTTTCAAAGTGTGCAAAGTCTTCGACAGTGGAGTATTGAAATTAGAAAATGAATGAGGTGAGACCTTTAAGGTCAATGGGCAGGGATGCAAGGTATACCTTGGCAGTTTAACTCACAAGCCGAAGGAGGTAACATCATTAGACTAAACTCACAAGCAGGTAAGGTCCAGTTGATGACCTTAAACTTAGCATGTAAGCATGTTTTCATTGTATTTTCAAGTTTATGATTGTATTTGAGTCAATTTTCAGGTGTTATGATACTTTAAATTCATGATTTTTTATGATAAAATGATGATTTTAAATGTAACTTTATATGTTTGATCAATAGGACTAGAAAAATAAAATAAAATAAATGCAATAGAAGAGGTGAATAAGGAAAGTCATGATAATGACATTGCAAGTCATGATCATGATAGAAGGTTGAGATTCTGAAATGCCAAAAGTTTTGAGTTTAATGCATGTCACGATCATGACATTGAAAGTCATGATTGTGATAGAAAGTTTGGACTAAGGAGCGAGGCAAGCAAAATTTTCATCAAGGCAAGTAACAGTCATGACTTTTAATGTCATGATTGTGACAGCTACTTCTAAGTCACAATTTCTAGAATTTTGCTAAATACAAAAAGAGAGAGATTGCCTTCTAAACATAACTCCTTACTCACCCAAGAATCGCAAAAGCTCTCCCTTCTCCCCAAACGTAATTCCTCTCTAGTTTTTATGATTTTAGCACTTAGAATACTCAAGTTTTTTGCATTTTTATCTCCAAATCAGCATCAAAACTCAAGTAAGTCTCCCTTCTCTCTATCTCTTATTCTTGAATGTTGGATTTTGTAATTTTAGGTTTAGATTGGGGGAACTAATTGTGATGTTTTAAGATTGATTTGGGCACTCTTGTTTTATATTTTCCATAATTTTGATCATGATTTTTCTTGTAGATTATTATTTTTGGTGTTTAAAGTGCAAGATTGGAAAAGGAGGAAGAAAAAATTAAAAGTCACGATTGTGATCGAACCTAAATTTTATCATAACTTGAAATTTACTTCACTTTTTTGATTGAGATTGCTTTTGCCTTATTTATAAGATGTCAAGGAGGGTTAAGCACATTGCTAGGAAAGCACAGGACAAGGGAAAAGCTCCCAAATCATCACACTCTCTCCCAGACTTCTCAAAGCAATATGGTGCCTCATTCCCAATCCGCTCGCCAGAAGAGGGCAGGAGGTATAAACAAATCTATAAAAAATAACTAATCCTCCCTCTTTACTTTGATTGGAACCTGCTAAAGCAACTTGATGCTCTCCCCCCTTGAAAGTATTTGCTTCTAAACTAGGCTGGGGTAATTTTATTTATGATGACCATCCTGTATGTCAAGAACTCACTCATGAGTTCTATACCACCTGTGAGCTTGTTGATAATAGGCTAGGTTGCATTAGGTTTAGACCTAGAGGGAAAACTATGGAAATGACTTACCAAATGCTAGAGGATGTTCTAGATCTCCCCCAATCCTATTTGACTTCTTTACATGCCAACTTCAAACCTAAGGCTTTTTGGACTGAAATTATAGGAGGCTAACTTCAGACCTAAGGCTTTCTAGGCTGAACTTCTAGGTTGTCTCTATTTTTACTAAAATGGAGAATAACAAAGTATCCCAACGAGTGTTCTTCCCTCTATGGTGCATGCTTAATGATCATGCCTACTGCACCATCTTTCACCTAATGAGAGGATTCTAGAGGATGGCTAGACCATAGAGTAGGAAGCTAGGATTAGGCCATATAACCATTGCTATCACTACTTACTTTAATGTTGATTTTTCTAACCTAATTGTACTACCTTTTGAGTAATTCTCTACCAAGTATTTGCAGGATGCAGGGCTCACTTACAAGCAAGGTGCTCAATTCAAGGCCTATGGCGACTGAGATGGTGTCAAACAAAGGCACATCAATGTGGACACTGATGATGAGGATGAGGACGACAAAGAAGGTACTGCTCAAGAAGAAGAGCAGACACAGGCTGTAGAGGAAGGCACTGCTCAAGAGGGGAACCAAACACACGTCCAAAGAGAGTAGCTGCTACATATGAAGAAGGAGAAGCATCCCCACATAGCAGGAGCCACAGCAGATAGCATGTTCAAGATGCTGGTACTGAGGATTAAGCAGGGCAATGTTGAGAATGTCGTTCCCCTCACCCAAGTAGAGGACACAGTCACTAAGATATGCAAAGAGTAGCATTATCAAATAAAAAAGATATATAAATTTTTCAAGCTCTCTGGCCTTCAATTGCCCTCCCTAACTCCTTCTCCACCTAGTTTGCCTTCACCACCAAGCAACTCAAATCTCACTCCATCCTTTACAATTTATGTGTTTTAATTTCTATCTTTTGATTATTTACATTGTGTTTATGTCTTTGCTGTATAATCATATTAAGGACAATGTGTCCTCTAAGTGTGGGGATGCTTGCATCTGCTATATATCTGTTTTGTTTTGCATGTTTTATTTTGCTATGATTGGTTGCTTGTTTTCCATTATTGCATGTTTTTGTTAAGCTTGTGCATGATAAATTATGTGATGTTTGCATGTTTTGATTTACATTATTTGCATGAGTGAATGCCTGTGATTGTAAAGTTGGAAGCACTTGTATATGGCATACGTATTTAGAACTTGGACATAGTTGACTCGTAATCATATTGATTTTGAAAATCTTATCATAGACTTAGCAAATTAGTAGGAATTAGGAAGGTATAAATGTTTAATCTAGATAATAAGCTTAATCCTTCTATAATTGCACTATAGAATAGAATATAACTAGTTAGAAAATATTGAGATATGTGATGTTAGTAATTTCAAAATATAAAACAATGAGGAGATAAATAAGGAAAGTAAAATAGAAAATAAAAATAATAAGCTAAAAGATGCAAAAGCTAACTGCTCTACTGCCACTAGGGGTGCCTGATATCGGCCCTAGTGATACGACCAGCACTAGTAGCCATTTGAGCAAAGGTAGAATGTTAAATAACAGGGGATCATCACCAAAAGTGTGGGATACTTGAGCTGAAAGACCTACCTCTTGAATAAGAGCCAAGTCAAAAAAAATAAAAGAATAAGAAAAGAATAAGAACCTTATGATCCTCGAATCAAATCAAGCTTAAAAAATAAAATTGAATTACTCACACTTCATGTCTAAACAGAGGATAATGAGTTGTATTTTATCTAGTAGTGCAATTGTATGAATGACTAAACTTGATTATCTAAGTTAAACACTTCTAGCTTTTCGATACCTAATGATTTATTAATTTTATGAAAAGGTTACTTAAAGAGGAGTAATTTCAAGTTAAGGATGCCCAAGCTAACAAATGCAAAGTGCCATATCATAAGTGTATTCCAATTTCTTTGTTTTATGTATTTTATTTTTGCTTGAGAACAAGCAAAGATTTAAGTGTGGGGATGTTGATGTTTGTCAACTTGCATGATTGTTTTAGTAGTTTTAGTTAGTGTTTGATGCTTTTATTAGTTATGATTTAGCTTTGATTTAGTAGAATTTGATGAGTTTATTGAGTGTGTAGACTTAGGGAAGCATCCAAGGAGAAATGAAGCAATATAGGGGCTTTAAGAGTCAAGTCACAATCATGACATTCAACTCACGATTATGACAGAAGCCAAGTCAAGAAGGAAGAAGAGCCTGTATGTCATGATCATGACATTGAAAGTCACAATCATGACATTAAAAGTCATGATCGTGACATTGAAAGTCATGATTGTGACATTGAAAGTCACGATCATGACAGAAGCATATCGAGATTGAAGTTCACCAAGCCAATAAGTCACGATCATGACATGCAAAGTCACGATCGTGACTTCTCAATAATGAGTCATTTAAAGAACCAAGTTCTGCAGAAGATTGAGTAGGGAGAAATGGGATCCATAAGGGGAACAAAAATAAAAAGCTTTAATGGAGATCTCATGGTCAATATAATCCACAAGACCAGCAAAAGCATAAACAATTTGAAGATAAGGCTGGAGGATCTCCACTAAAAGTAAGGGAGAGAGTGGCAGCTCGGTTTTTAAAAGGAGAGTAGAAGGGCAGTAGAAAAGGGGGGTATCACAAGAAACACTTCGAGAGGGCAATTTTGTAAAGGGTTGTTCTTTATTCTTCATTCTTCTTGTATTTTCCTTTAGCCATGAGTAGCTAAGCACCATTGTAGGATTTGATTTCTAAAATCCCTTTTGGGATATCTGTGAGCTTTGATCCGTTTTCCCGCCGGCTTTTTAACGTGTTTTAACTTTTTGAGAAAGCAAGCATGGATTGTGGAGTCGCCACCTAGTTTGTTTCTATTAATCCATTTGAATTAACTTTGAAAACTAGGAAATAAAAC
>CANYBF013005875.1:0-15416 GCA_948192965.1 Dalechampia spathulata | reverse complement strand
GTTTGTTAATCATGTGTTGAATGATCATGTGCTTGATTCATATTTTGTGATTATGTGTTCAGTCATGTGTTAGCATGCATGTTGTTATTTGGTTATGGTCATGTTTAACATGTGTTAATAGTATGATCATGTGTTTAGTGTCTGTTCATGTTTAGTATGTGATAATGGTATGCATATTGATAGATGTTTGATAGATGTTTTGAGAGCAAGCACCACGGCATTTCACGCCAAACAGCGTGCAGCATTCCCAGCGTCCGGGATGTGCTACTCTCACACTCACCTTTTACTTTTTAAGAGCTTTAACTTTTGCATGAGTTATCCAAGCAAATTTTCAACTCATTGAGCAAGCATTTTTCTTTTTGCCTTAACTTTTGCATGAACTGCCTATGCAGGTTTTCAGCTCACCAGGCTTTTCTTTTTTATTTTCTTTTTCTTTTTCCCTTTGCTCTAGATAAAATACTACTTCAGCCGGTCAAGGTTGACAGGCTCTGAGAACTCATTGCCTTCCAAGTCTGAAATGCGAACAGCGCCTTTGGAGAGGATCTTTTTAACTTGGAATGGGCCTTCCCAGTTTGGTCTGAATTTTCCATGAGGGTCGTGGATAGCTAGTCTGACTTGCTTCAAAACTAAATCACCTTCCTTATGGCAACAGGCTTGAACTTTCTATTAAGTGCATTTGCTATGTAAAGCTGTAGATGATAGAGAGCCTTCAGCCGTTTTTCATCAATAGTAATTAGCTGTTCATACCTGGTCCTTTTCCATTCAGCTTCTGGCAACTGAGATTCCAAAATGACATGAAGTGATTTCAGCTCCACTTTGATTGGTAATATGGCTTCTGTCCAGTAAATAAGAGAGTAGAGGGTAGAATCCATAGGACTCCTTACAGTGGTTTTGTGACCCCATAAAGTGAATGGCAATTGCTCATGCCAATCTCTATAAGTCTGCACTATCTTGGCCAAGATATGCTTGATCATCTTGTTGGCCACTTTGACTGCCCTATTAGCTTGAGGGCAATATGGATAGGATCGGTTGTGCTCAATCCCATATCTTTTTAGCAAGTCAACCACTTGGCCTTGGAACTGCACTCTATTATCAGACACCAAGTGATGTTGTATCCCATATCGACATACAAGATTCTTCTCCATAAACTTAGCAACCTACTTTGCCCCCATTTTACTATAGAATTCAGCTTCTAACCACTTAGAGAAGTAGTCAATAGCCACTAGTATGTACCGATGCCCATTGGAAGTGTTAGGATGAATCTCACCCATGATGTCAATTCCCTAAGCTGAGAATGGCCAAGGCATTGTCAAATTCTACAATTCGACTGGCAGTACATGACTCAGATCCTCGTGAATCTGACACTCATGATATCTTCATACAAACTATATGCAGTCTATCTCCATGGTGAGCCAGAAATATCCCTGGCATAGGATCTTCCTATAAAGTGCGAATCCATTTATATGGGACCCACATACACCAGCATGTACCAATTCCATGGCTGATTCAATCTCCTTCCCCGATATGCATTGAAGATGTAGACCATCTACTATTCTTATGTAGAGAACACCCTGATGCCAGGTAAAGTTGGTTGCTAGTTTGCACAGGACTAGCTTATCAGTCTTATTAGCTTCTCCTGGATAAGTACCGGTCTTCAGAAAATTCATGATATCAACATACCATGGAATCTCATCTTGTTGGTCTAGCACCATAACCCATTCTCCTTCATAACAAGGAATTCTCGATTGCTCAATGAATACATGCTAAACTTGACTCTGTATTCACTCACAAACTGAAGCCAATATGGCCAAAGCATCGACCATCTGGTTTTCTTCACATTATATGTGAATGAATTGGCATGAGCTAAAATTGCAAACCATGATCTTCATGTATTCAACATAAGGCTTGAGCCTTTCCTCTTTGACCTCCTACTCAATCGTGGATTGGTGAATGACAAGCATCAAATCACCAAATATCTGTATATCTTGGGCACCAATCATTAGTAATGCTTCTAGCCCAAACAGACGTGCTTCATACTCAGCCATATTGTTAGTGACTGGAAAGCTCAGCCGCTTTGAAAGCATAATGAGTTCACCTTCAGGAGTGATTAGCACAGCTCCTATATCTGCACCTCTTCTGTTTACTGCACCGTCGAAGTGCAACTACCATTTCTAGACATCAACTGCCCCTAAGTGCTCATCTAGGAAGTTTAGTTCAAAATTTTCAGAGTCATCCATCGGCCTGGATGTTAAGAACTCAAAAATTGCTCTACCTTTGATCACCTTGGTAGTGATGTACTGCACATCAAACTCTGATAACAGGATCAGCCACCTGGAGAGTTTCCCTACCAGCAAAGGAGCTGCATACAAGTACTTCATAGGGTCAACCTTGGAGATTGCCTGAACTTGGTATGACTAGAAGTAGTGCTTGATATTCTTGGTGACCCAGACCATAGCCATGCATAGTTTCTTAACAATGTTGTAATTACATTTTATTGGCAATAGCTTCTTACTCAAGTAGTGGACAGCATGCTTGACTCCGGCTTCATTTTCCTAAGCCATCATAGCACCCATTGATTCCTCTTCTAAAGCTAGATAGAGTAGTAATGGTTTTCCCGGCTGAGGTGGTTACAAGATCTACGAGTTGGAAAGGTAATGCTTCACCCTCTTGAATGTGAACTGGTAGTTCTCATCCCAAACCATAGACTGATTCTTCCTCAAAAGCTTAAAGATAGGCTCACATGTGGTAATGAGCTTGGCGATGAATCTACTGATGTATTGGAGCTGTCCCAGAAATCCCCTAACTTTGGTCTCAGTTCTAGGGATAGGCATCTTAATGATTGACTTTGCCTTATCAGGATCCACTTTAATACCCCTCTGACTAACAATGTGACCCAATAGCTTACCGGATGTTACCCCAAATATGCATTTCTTTGGGTTCAGCCTAAGTCCATATTTATCAACGCGTATGAGAAATCTATCAAGAGCAGCTGGGTGATCTTCTCTAGGGGGAGACTTCACCATCATATCATCATCCACATAGACTTTGACCTCCTTGTGAATCAAATCATGCAACAAGGTTGTTGCAGCTCGTTGGTAGGTAGCACCTGTATTCTTTAAGCCAAAGAGCATGACCTTGTAACAGTAAGTCCCCCATTTTATGATGAAAGCTATCTTCACCTTATCTATAATTGCCATCAGGATCTAGTTGTACCCTGAAAATCTATCAGCAAAGGAATACATAGTGCTAGCAGCTGCACTATGGCCCTGTAGCGCTAGCATAAAGAGAATTCATCCTTTGGGCATGCTTTGTTCAGATCCCTGTAGTCTACGTAGACTCTGACCCTGCCGTCTTTCTTAGGAACTGGAACCACATTGGCCAACCATTCTAGGTGGTCAACCACTTCAAGGAATTTGGCATCCAACATCTTCCTTGACCTTCTGAGCCCACTCTAGTCGGAGGTGTCATAGTTTCTGCTTAATTGGCTTGAACTCGGGCTTGGTCAGAATTCTATATTCCGCAATGGATTTTTTGACACCCGGCATGTCTTCATAGCCTAGAGCAAAGGCTTTTATATGCTTTTTCAATGTGCTGATTATTTTTATTCTCTCTTCAGAGGTCAAGTTTGATGCAATCTGGAGTAGACATGGCTTGTCATCTGTGTTAATGTTAACATTTTTAATGCATGATGCGTTAATGTCAAAAATGCTCATGTAATGCTCATGCTTATGCACAACACCATCAGAATACACATCATAAACATAAGCAAAGTTATTCTTTATTGCATTATATTTAGATGGAATTACATCATCATCAAATAAAATAGAAAGTGGAACATCACTGTCCTCATACAACAGCTCCTCAAAGGTGTTATCCACTATATTAGCAATGTCTTCATAGACCTTTGGTAACAGTAGGTCCTCCACATCCAAGTTCTATAGCTTGGCCCTCAATGCAGCGACTGTAGTGATTTCTGGCTCCAGGAGGCCGGTGGTGAGATTAGCAATGTCACCAAAAAATTTGAAAAGTGTCATCAGGGCTAATAGTGAAGGAAGCAACAGTGGCTTTCTTGGCTATTGTCAGGGCTAACAGATCATAGACATCACCAAAGATGGTGAATTGTTGCTCAAAGAGGTCATCTGAGTTAGGCAACTCAGTAGGATGATCATGTTGTATCTCTCCTTGGATGAAGATGACCATCTTGTACTCTTCTGGCTTGTCTGAAGTGTAAGGAACAAACCCAATGTAGTACCTCTCTTCCCATATGGCTGTAGGAATGTTGAACTCTACAAGACCCTGCTGGTACCAACTTAAACCTTTGCCAAGCATAAAGTTCATCATTTACATCATCCTCTCCACAGCAGATGGAAAGATTCTCATGCAAGAGAGTATGCTAGAGAGGGTAGCACCAAGTCCTAAATGCTAATGTTAGCTTGTGTCTTCTTCAGCTACTTGACGATAACATTATCAGGCTAAGCAACCTGATTAACTGGTTGTAGAGCTAGAACATTGCTTGGACCAGCCTCATCCCCTGTGGGTCTAGCCTTAGTCAGCTTTTTAGAAGCTTCTGGCCTCTTCCCAAGGTTGAGAGGAGTTAACACCTTACCACTAAGAGTCATGTTACAGACTCAAGAGGACATCTTATTAACACCTAACCCTTTTTGCTACTTGGACAATTTTGGTGCTGGGTTAACTACCTTGGAAGTCTTGACTGACTTACCTTTCTTAGAAGCTTGCTTCTCTAATGGTTTAGATTTAGAGGCATCTTGAGTAACTGTAGACTCATCCTCTGAACTGTTATACCATATATCAATGGCACCAATATCAAATCTACCACCTGGTTGGAAGGTAATGGTAGGTAGTTTAGCAACCTCCTTACTGTTGAGGGGATAAAAGGAGTTAAGAACTAGGGATTCTGGCAATCCTGATTGGAGCATATAGGTGCGGTTAGATTTCTCAGGGTTTCCAATTTCACCAGAGTCAATGAGGTTCTAAATGACCAATCTGAGAGAGCGACAGTCATTAGTGTTGTGACCATGATACTGGTGATAATGGTAGTAGGTTTTGGTATCCATCGAGGCTGGGGGTTGTATTTTCAAGTTTGGTTCAAGTGGCTTGATGAGTTTGGCTTTGAGGAGATGCTCGAAAACCTTGGAAAGTGGCATTCCAAGATCTGAGAACCTCCAGGATGGGGTAGTGTTTCAGAGTATGGGGTTTGGTGTTTGCAGGGCGTTGATGTAGTGAGGTTTTTGTTGTGCTTAGGTGTAAGTGGCGGTTTTGGGTTTCCTAAAGGAAGGCTCCTTTTTCTTACCCTCGGTCTGTTCTATCCATTGGCTAATAGAGTAGATGTCCTTGAAGGTGTGGAAAATCTGATACTTCAGCTTATCCTGGTAGAGTGGCAGTGACCCCATAATAAGCTTATTGATCATGTCAGATTTAAACGGGTTCTGCCTGACCAATGCAGCTTTGTCCATCCATCTGCTAAAGTAATCCATGAAGGACTCATTAAATCCATCAAAGTTACATTAAATTGAGACTTGAACCCATATTATTTATAGAAGGTAGTACAAAGAGGCTTACACTTGGCCGTGGCTGCCTTGTTCAGACTATGATACCATGCTAGCACTAGTCCCTCTAGTGAGATGAAGAAATGTTAGACTATCTGATCATCCAACAGGTCTGTAGTGCTCATCATCATAGTGTAAGTCTTCATATGGTTCTTCGGGTCCCCAACTCTACTATACTTAGGAACGTTAGGGAGCTTGAACTTAGCAGGCAGCTCCTTGATAGCTCAAACAGAGAATTCATTAAAGTCTAGATCTGACCCCATGCCTTTGGTCTTCATGATATTCTATAGTTGTTCTATCTTCTGTTCCAAGACAGTGGTCTCAAATTTCCAAAAATCATGCATATGGAGTGAGACATCATCATCAGTCTTCATGTCATATAGGTTAACATCTTTCCCCTTTTCCTTGATAGGAGCTGGTAGGGTGATGAAATCACTAGGACTGAGAGCCTCCTAGATTTTCTATTGCAGGAGGGTCTTAAAGTCATCATTCAGGAGCTTGGCCATAGATTGGTCAATGAGCTTTTGAACCACAGCACGTATGGCCTCATTTAGTGTCAAGGCAGGAGGGTCAGATGATGATGCAATATTTCTGGCATGTTGAGAGTCTGACATGGTCTGTTCATGACAGAAAGAGTTAGCATGAATGCATGAGTATGCACATGCAGTTGTATGTAGTGCACGTGATGCAACACATAGGATGTATGTGTGACCTATGCTAGGAAACATGCAATGTTATGGCTATGTAACAAAGTGGATTAGCATGTGTATGCATGGGATGTACGTGATACATAACGTAGAATATATGCATGACCTATGCTAGGAAACATCCAGTGTTATGGCTGTAAAAGGAAATCTGTTAGAAGATTGCATGAGTATGCATGTATGCGTGTTGGACAGAAAACACGAAAAGCGAACACATAGCACACAGCAATGCTCCCTGCTACCCTTATACCTCCATGAGAATTGCTTATTCAATATCTCCTATCCTAGGTGGGATACTAGCCTGGAGTTACACTGGGAACTCGAGGTACGATTCTCTCGATAAGGCAAGCAAAGGTTTGATCATTACCTGATCATATTAGTGATTACAAATAAAACCCGATAGCATTTCAACCTAGTCGTATTACTATGATAAGTGAATGCCGATGGAATTAGCATGAGGTTATGCAACCATACGGAATCATGAAAGGATTCTGACTCTTAGCATAGCAATACAAGCATGATAATATTGTTATGATAAGAGTATGCCTATGGAATAGACATGAGGTTGTGTAACCATACGAAATCATGAAAGGATTCTGACCCCTTAGCAGAGTAATATGAGCATGATCATATTGTTATGATAAGAGTACGCCCGTGGAATAAGCGTGAGGTTGTGTAACCATACAGAATCATGAAAAGATTCTTACTCTTAGTAGAGCAATATGAGGGAGGAAAATAGGCCAGGTTTATGCAAATCCATTGATATGATAGGGCAAAGATCCACATAGCATCCAATAAGGGTCCTAGTTCGGAATGTTACTAGGCTTACTACATGGGCTTTTAGTCCGGTTTTGAGAACAGGCTAAGGTCCCCCGCTACGTTATCCATAACCTATCCAACTGAATGGAATCATCGACGGTTATTAGTACAGTGTAGTGAGTGGTGAAGGTAGATTTACTTTTCCAAGGAGTCGAATGGATTCCAAGGTACTCACTCACCCATAATCACCGGCTTGACACGCGAGGTTATGTGGTGTGTGCAGACATGAACTGGTGTTGTGATGCATATAATTAATCCAACTATGATGGGAAAATTGATATGGAAACTCTTAGATGCCATCACTCTTTCACCATGATATCCCCAATGGAGTCACCACTGTGAGCGCTGGTTTTTACCGACCGCCAGAGCGAGGCTTGCAAAGCTCAAGGACCGAGGACTGCACTTGGAGCGAAAGCGCAGTCTTCCCAAGGGGCTACCTCGGGGAATGATACAGACTTCAGAGATTGGGTTTAAGTGGTGGAGATCTATTTCTATAAGTTTCCAAAATCGATTTTACCATTATAGTTAGAGTTAATTATCCTAAGCAAGCAAGCATACAAGCGTATATGTACACACACATCACGATATGTGATTTGGCGTTGCACGGTTGCATGTAGAATGGCATATAATGCTATATGGCATTTGGATGACATGGCATATGCATGACATGTAACATGATGACATATTAAAATGACATGCCATATGCATGACATGACATAATAATTTATAGCACAGTAAAATGACATGGTATATGCATGATATGGCATAGTGATGCATGGGTGAATTGGCATTTGACATGGCATGTAGCGTGGCATGCGACATGGCATGTGACGTGGCATATGATATGGCATGTAGCATGGCATATGACATGACATGGCATATATGGCATGGCATAATAGCATATGACATGATGAATTAGCATGGTAGCATGTGATATGGCATAATGGCATGGCATGGCATATTGGCAGATAGCATGGAAAGTTACGCATATTGCATTGCGTATTAGCGTATTAGCATATTTGGATTGTATTGGCATACGAGATAATTATGTTATGGCATGGCATCTGCATGACATGGCATAGAAGTGTGTGATGTGGCATGTGACATGAAATGGCATATATATTTGAGCAAATATAATAAACCATCCACGAATGAAAAATAATAAAGGTCAATGAAAGGGGATCAAGGAAAATAAGTGATACACATGGGATTTTAGGGGATAAATTATTACAAAACATGAATAATTTTATCCTATTATAAAAATATCCTCGCATACATCATTTTGGGACATTAAGTAACGTCCCCTCCTCCTCGGGTGATTTTCTGCCTCATGTAGCATGAGCCAAAAATGCACGAGCAATAAATACAAAATAAACACAATAAATTCATTAGTAGTAAATGAATTTAGTATTTATTTGACTAGTCTAACGCAATGTAAAAGCACGAACCAAGAGTCAAAATCTAGTAAATTATTTGGCAACAATCATACAAATTAACATGAGTCGGATCATGAAAATTAATTAAATAAAAATTATTTTAAGCAAAATTATTTTTTTTAATCATGGAAAATCAAATGGGAATTGCTAACATTACATAACAGCAATTGGAGATAGCAACTCAACCAATTTGAATCCAATCCTATCAAAAATCACATTTATACGAGTTAAATAGGCATTTAATCATAGAAAATCAATTTTGAGGCCAAAATTAATTAAATGTAATTAATTTTTGATGTATCCAATACACTTTAGCTACTTTCAAGCATCAAATGCTACTAGAATTATAAAATCAGGATTGAAAATGATTGAAAAATGTGATTTCTTGAAAACTTTTTAGGGAACTGGCGCGTGCATATAGTGCTATATGCGTAGCACATAGGCTATGTGCTGTACACATACCTTGATGTGTGGTGCACATATTGTTTCAATCTGTAAGAAAATCAAATTTATTAGCATAACATGATCTATACACTAAATACAACAAGTTTAATGAAGACAGTACCTCATTTTGAGCATGAATCAGCCTCTGAATCACAAATTCAACAAGTAAATGTCCATTTAACTTTGATAATTAATTTTAAGGCTAAAATCAATTAGATGTGGACAATATTTGATAGATCCAAAACACTAGAAGCATGGATAAGCCTCTAGTGTTGCTGGAAAAATCAGATCGGGCGAGAAAACAAAGGAAATTGCATTCTCGAGAAATTTTATGGCCTATGTGCGCAGCACATAGACCTATATGCACCATATATAGGCTGTGTATGGTGCACATAGATGAAGGTGTGGCACATATAGCATGAAAAATTGAAGAAAAGTGAAGTTTTTCAACAAAAACCTAAGATCTGGCTCAGATCTAGGCAGATCAAAGCCAGAAAATGCATTTTGGTTGGTAGATGGGCATCTAATTTGAAAAATTAATTTCAAGGTTGAAATTAATTAGATTTGGAAGATTTTTGATAGATCTAGTACACTAGAAGCATGGAAAAGCCCCTAATGTAGCTGGATTAGTCAGATCAGAATAGAAAATGGGAGAAAATAAGCATTTTCTGAAAATTTTAGGGCCTATATGCATAGCATATAGGCCTATGTGTGCCACACATAGGCTATGTGTGGTGCACATAGTTGTATATATGGCGCACATAGGTCCTGCAACAGAAGAAAAATAGAGGTTTTTGGCAAAAATGTGAAATCCAGCTCGGATCTAGGTAGATCAAAGCCAGGAATCAGTTATTTTGACTACCCAACAGCATGAGTAATCAATAAAAATGCATGATTAAGGCCAATCATTGAAGGATCAAGCCAAAATTAGAAGATTTGTACAAAAACCATAAGAAAAAGGCAAGAAAATGAGATTTTTACTTACCATAGTGGATTTTTCTTAAAGATCTTCAATTCAATCATGCTTAAGGAGCCTAACTAATGTTAATTAGTCTATAAATCCTAAGCAATTTACTTAATTAAATGTTTAATTAAGTGAGGAGTGATTTTAACAGAGTTTTGGCTTGTTTTTATAATTTTTTCAAACCCCTTTTCACAAACCCTAGCTCCATATTTTTAGAGGGAGGTGTGGAGGTCCAAAAAATGTAATTTTCCATGTGGGAATTAGAAATTTTAGGCTATGTGTGCCACACATAGTTCTATGTGCACCACACATAACCTATGTGCGAAACATGTAGTGCTACATGCATAGCACATAACCTTTTGACCCATCGCGTGGGGCTCACTGGGGCCACATAGAGATATGCACCCCATGCCCAAGAAGCATCATTTTATGTTCTAAGACATTATGTAACATGGCTTACATTAGATTTGGTCCCAAGAAGGCTCCCAACCAAACGTCTTTTTTTGACTATATGCATAGTACATAGTGCTATATGCACAGCACATAGTGCTATATGCTACGTATATAGCATTTTGCCCCTATGTGCACCACTTTGCATGGGCAAAATGGGATGTGTACCATATGTCAAATAAGCATCATTCAACATATTAAGACGTTGTGCTATGAAAAGCAACTCGGATTTGATCCAGAAAGTGGGCCCTATCAAACATTTTTTTTACCAAATAATGCATGCATAGTGCTATGCACCCCATGTGTTCTATTCATGTATTTCACCTCGTATGGGTGAAGTGTAGCACGCGCCACATGTCAAATGAGCATTATTTGACATTCTAAGATGTTGTGCTATATGGAGCATGTTATATTTAGCCCGAAAAGTGGACCCCACCAAAGTGTGCTAAGTGCATTCTGATTATTCATTCTACCTTGTACGAGAAAAATGCAACATGTTTTGCATGTCCAGAGCACTCAGAAGAAGTTAAAATGCATGTACGTAAATTGGGGTTGACTTCGGGGACTGATTCCGAGATGAATCAATGAAAACTCGAGATTACACACATAGGTGAAAAGTCAGGGTCAACATCCACTTAAGGGGATTAGACCTATTAGTTGTAAGTAGGTCTTCAAGAAGAAAATAGACATGGATGGTAATGTGGTTACCTATAAATCTCACTTAATGATAAAGGATTATCGTCACAAGCAGAAATTGACTATGATAAAACTTTTTCTCCTATAATTATGCTTAAATCCATTATAATCTTGCTTAATACTGTTGCTTATTCTGATTACAAGATATGGAAAATGGATGTGAAAATAGTTTTCCTTAATGAAAATCTACTTTAAGAGGTGTATATGACATAGTTTGATGGTTTCATATCCATTTCTAGCAATAAGATATGCAAGCTTTACATCCATTTATGGATGGAAGCAAGCATCTAGGAGCTGGAACATTCATTTTAATGAGGTAGTTAAACAAACATTGATATTTCCCCTCCTCAATGAACACAATTCAGCCAATATTATTCTCATAAATAATTATATGTATTACATATTAATAAGGAATATATGCAAAACTAGCCCATTAACTATGCATTTACCACTTACATAATTAGCTCCACATATACATGTATATAACTGCACATTTGATTGTCCAACTCTATCATTTTCCTTAGTTAATATAGAGTCATAGACGTGCAAACAATCATCTTTTACCTACCATCCAATAGTTATTTCAATCACCTTTAATCAACATTTATAATTATATTCAAGCAACCTAGGGTTGGGTTTTCCTTAAGCAACTTTTGTCTTAGCGTAGCTTACCTAATAACAACATGATTGTGCAGAAGTTTTCATAATCTCCAACACATATAATTCAACTTACATGTTTGATAATCAAGAATTCATGTTCATAACACATACATATATAAATTTTACCTCCAAATTCCTTTCTTATTCTAGCATCCTTAGTGAACCCTTGTTATCTAAAGCTTCCCTTGCCTTTATTTTCAATCAATCTTCTTTTCTACTTAAGAAAATTTATGGTTGTTAATTCTTCCAACTAAGTATAAACCTACTCTCAAATGGTATCCCTATCACTTATATATAATTTAATTAATTAATTCTTGTTATTCATTTTAATTTCATCATCTAACCATGTCTCCATTAAGCAACAATTATTATGCCTAATACCTTTCTACTATAAACATGTCTTATTTGTTTAATTTGTCTAATGTGTATTAAATTCATCAACTTTAATTTTTCCTTGTAAATTAATTTCTTTGACATTTAATAAAAATATAAACAAATGATTATTAATTTATATAAAATAGTATACATTTATAACTTTCAATTTAATAATACATACATACATATATATATATATATAACAATAATTTTTTTACTCTACTTCATTATATAAGATTCAAGCATAGAATTTATTTTATATTCATATTTTTATATTTAAATAATAACTTATAAAATAAAAATCTCATAACCTCTTTCTATAGCATTCTTTCCATTCAATTCCACCTTATACCATTCTTCACCTTTCCTTACTACTTATGCATTTTAATTAATTATGTTTAATTTCTTTAACTTATCATATCAAATAAACAACCTAAATATGATGTTATGACTTAGTATAAATGTATCAGTAAATGTGAAAGTAGGTTTACTAATGGATGTGAAAATCCTTTTGAAGTAATTTAGTAAAAGGAAAAGCCATAGTAAAAAACCATTTACAAATCTTTAATAATATCATACTAAACCAAAGGAACTTTAGACCTTAATAACATTTTTTAGAATCTGACATTTAATAATTGCCTCAAGCTTGTTAAGACCACTTTAATACCTTTTACTAATATAATATAACCCAAGAAATACATTTAATTCAACCAAACTTTATATTTTGAGAGTTTAGCATATAGTTATTTCTCTTGATGTATTTGTAACACAATGTAGAGATGCATGTAATGTTAATTGGCATCCTAGAATACAGTAATATGTCATTAACTATGCTACCATAAATTAGTCTAAATAAGGCTTAAAGATGGTAATCATCAAAGTCATAAATGTTGTAAGGGCATTAATCAATTCAAATAACATGATAAGAAATTCATAATGGTCATATGATATATGAAACATGGCTATTATTGTCACACCCAGCCCATACCTAGAGTAACATGCTCCCGTAGTATATACAACAACCTTCCATTTGGAAAACCGCGGTTTACACTATAAGGGATACGTAAGCGTACATCAATAGACGTCGTATGGGGACAACACGTAGCATGGTGGTGGAAATGTTGTCGCATACAAAAATAAAACCTGGATTTCATACATTCAAATGAATAAACAAGTTTCTTTTATAGAATTATATTCATTAATATACAAGGGTTTATACAATCACCATAAAAATACACATGACTACTGCCAATACAATATGTACAAGCTACAAGAGAACAACAGGCTAAACTAAGAGGAGTACGCCCGGCTATCCAAGACCACCTCGAGAATAGGATTGCAGCCAAATCCAACTCCCTACTAACACGAGCGATCACAACTCAAGGCCCTCAACTGTAGGTTCAGAACCTACGTTAATCAATTTATAAATGTTGAGTATAAAACTCAATGGTGCTAGTAATCATACAGATACTTAACCTATCATCAAACATACAAACATATCAGAAATCAAACCCTTAGGATGCAATGTCATGCTTGCAACCCCCCTTTTCCCTTCCTTTTCTCTGTTTTTCCGTACTGTGCATAGTTTTCTACCATGCTAGATACCTTTATGTACCGATACTCAACTCCCGAAGGAGGGCAACTATTATCCAAGTCTTTAAACCCCTTTTTCCTCTATGTCTCGAGACTCAACTCCCGTAGG
Organism: Dalechampia spathulata; assembly: GCA_948192965.1. NCBI lineage: Eukaryota > Viridiplantae > Streptophyta > Magnoliopsida > Malpighiales > Euphorbiaceae > Dalechampia > Dalechampia spathulata. Next base: position 1,599 of record CANYBF013005875.1, on the reverse strand, counting down.
AGGTAATATAATATACGATTCCATTATGGAATCCTGTAATATATGACCCAGCATGCCTTATTCCTCTTTTCTCTCGCTCTTTCTTTCATTCACAATCCCTCATGTCATGGTTACACCTATACACAATGATATAATAAGACATATACAAGCAAGACATAACATATCAAACAATCATCGAGCTCACATTATAAACACATAGCATATATGGGAAACAAATCCCCAAAATTCAATCTTTTGGTCGTACTAGGCCTAAAAGCACAAGAAAAGTAAATAAAGCTCCTGGTATAAGCTAGCACTATCGCATACAAACTAGCACAAACCTGTAGGAAACTATTTCTAGCATCTAAATCCATAGACCAATCTTTAAACTCACTTCTTCAAGCTCTCACGACGTAAAAACAAGAAAGCAGGTTGAATTCTAGGGGTTAGGGACGTTTAGGAAGGGTTTAGAGGAAGAAGGGATAAGAAAAGTCTAAGTTTATCCTCTTAAAAATGGGGTTTTAAGTCATGTACGGTCATACCAAATTCCGTACGCCCGTACCAAACTTAAAGTCCTGATGCCTTATTTTCTTGCGAGCAATCGTACGGTCATACCCCCATATGGTATGCCCATACCACCCCAATTTTCCTGACAAACCATTTTTCCTGCAAGTTACAGTACGGCCGTACAGCCTATTGGTGAGTCCGTACCGTCTCCAGGGAACTTGGTATGCCTGTACGGACACCGGTACGCCCGTACCAAGCCTTAGAAAACCAGGACATCCACCACTTATTCCCTTACGCACCCAATACCTACTAAAACACTTATAAACCAAGCCTAAACACATCAGAGTAGCTGCCCCTCATCCAACCGAGAAGTCACGCTTCCCAATAAGATGACAGCATCTCAAACAATCATCACACATCCATGCAGACGTACATACATACTATCAAACCAAGAATACATCACAAACAATATAGCATAACACATACACATACAGACCTCTATACATATACCAGACACGTCACTTACGTGGATGTGATAACTCTCCCCCTCTAAAAAGAAATTTCATCCCAAAATTAGAATTGAACTTACTAGAGAACAAATGAGGATATTGCTCTCTCATCATAGCTTCCCGCTCCCATGTGGCATCTTGAACCGTGTGGTAGTTCCATAATACCTTAACCAAAGGTATTCGCTTATTCCGTAATTGCTTAACTTCCCAAGCCAAAATATGAATCGGTTCCTCCTTGTAAGACAAATCAGGTTAAATCTCAATTGATTCCACTGGAAGCACGTGTGTAGGATCAGATCGGTACCTCTTTAACATAAAAACATGAAACACATTATGAATCCTGTCCAACTCCGATGGCAACGCTAACCTATAAGCCAACGGTCCCACTCTCTCAAGTACTTCGTACGGACCGATGAAACGAGGACTTAATTTACCTTTCTGACCAAATCTCATAATCTTCTTGTGAGCGTACGTATCCGTTTCTCGGCTTTTCCCAGTTTTACAGGTTTTAACTTTTGAGAAAAACGGGATATGTGTGGAGTCGCCACCTAGTTTGTTTCTATTTAATCCAATTGAATTAACTTTGAAAACTAGGAAATAAAAC
>CANYBF013005786.1:0-10521 GCA_948192965.1 Dalechampia spathulata | reverse complement strand
TTTTATTAATATTAAGATTTTCCTATTTTGAAACCTCTTAATTCAAATTACATATAAAACATGTCTTTATTTAATACCATATAGGACTCATTAAATATTTCTATCATTTATACTTTTCTCTTTAAAACCAACACTTTAATTAAATCATTTGAATAACCGTAAACTCACTTAAAATAATTACCATATGTATAAGTCTCTAAACTTAGCTATTTATAATATTTGTTTGTAAATCAAATCAATTTAAAATATAAGCATTTTTTGTTAACTCATTAATCATTTAAATTTATAAAACTATAAACTTATCATTTTCAAAACCAATAAATACATATGTATAGGTTTTAAAATATTATACTCTTCCATATTCTTAAAACAAACTCATAAAATACCTTAATTTTAGCTTTCTTTATTTAAAACAAAATACCATATGTCAACTTAAAATGATTAAACTCTATATTTATTTATTTTATAAAATCATTAACCAAAATTGAATTCCAAATTACCATCATAAATCAATTTCGGCACAAAGGACTTCTTTTCGACATTAACATCACAAAGCCATTCGGTTAAAACAATTTTGCTAATAAACATCAACAATCAAATTGTATGTGTTCTTAGATGAACCATTTCTTAAACCAACTTCATCACAAACCATTAAAACCTTATGAATCATAAAACAAAACAATCTGCCGAATCATCCAAGTCAATGTTCTCATATAATCCATTTATAACATCATCAAAACATTAACATAATCAATCCATAAAACCATCAAAACACCAATATATCAATCCAAAAGTGTCCCAAAAGTATTCGGCCAAAATGTTTCCAAGTATGTTTTGCGTAACAATCCATAAAACTCACCTTCTAAATTCTCCCAAGAACTCAATTAATCCGCCTAGTCCAACCAAAACCAACAACCAAAAAAAATCAACTCCAACACACTTGAAGTCATGCAAGCAGTATCTATCATAAATATAAATTCTCAAAGCTAAAACAAACGAAAACAACTAATGTTAGGATTAAAGAATGTCTCGGCTAATTCCAGGAGCAACAAACAAAACATAAATTGATTTGTGCACTTACAGTTTGTTTAGAAGAAATAAAAGAATGGTTTGAGTAGGAGCTTCAGTTTCTTTAGAAAATCAAAAATAAAGACATGCAACCTTAATCTTCAACAGATTTGTTGCCTCCATAAAGAACATGAAAACCGAAGCAAAAGACATGAAAACAAAAATAGCAAAGAGGAATCGGCTTTTTAAAGAAAAACTCAACCAAAGCTTCGGTTCAACGAAATGAAGGGGGTTGTATCTTCGGTCTTCTTTAGAAAATCACAGAACAAGGTAAAGTAATCTAAGTTTCCAGCAGATTTCGAAACTCCCTTAAACATAAAATCGAAGCAACAATTTTAATTTAACAAGAATCAGTCGGCTTTCTTAAGTAGATAAGAAGAAGTAAATGATAGATGGTGAGGGATAAGGAATGAATGGTGGAGCTTCAGCATTTAAAGGAATTAGAAAGATAAGAAACAACAGATTAAGAATGAAAAGAAGAAGAAGGGGGGCGGCTGAAGGTGAAGAAGATAAGTAGGGTATGCTTTATCTTCATATACAAAGACAAAGACCTTTTAACCCCTCTTCCAATAATCCATCCGTATGCCATAACATTTTTGTCCCATCTGAATATATTTTTGGTGTAACATACATCTTAAATCCCTTAAAATCCAATAATAAATATACCATCCTCCACTCATATATTTATATATATCTATATATATATATATATATATTGATTTCTATAATTACTTAAACTACAAACTCAAATCAATTATCACTTGTTTTCTTAATCTATTAAATTTCTTATTCCAAGTTTGTTAATACCACTAAACATGTATATTCTTATCCTAAAAAATATGACTAAAAACCTATTTTAAATAATTTTAATATAATATATATATACTTCTAACTTCAAATTAATAATACAATAAAGAATATTAATTCAATAAATACAAATTTTTAAAACACAACATACAAAATTATTATCACTCTATTTTTCAGAAAACTTCTTTATTTTTACTCGCTTATATCGTTAATATCTACTTATAACGTCCAAAATCATTTTTATACCAAAATTTTCAAAATTCTCATATGTCTAGATAAAGTTAACGTGAGCATAAAAGTCAAAACCATTTATTAAAATTCAATGTATATAACTCAGAAACAAAGTTTAAGTACTGCTTTCCATCAAGTTTAGGGGTTTGCGACGGAAAATGAAATATCCCTTTTTCAAGCTTAAAACGCATTTTTAATTAACATACTCACTCTTTTATACCATTTTCACATCTTTATCATAGAAATTTCATTATAACATTAATTTATACATGCACAGTAACACATATAATGCAGAATGTGACATAACTAACTTATTGAACAACATTCACTTCCTAAATAAAATCATTAAATGATTTATTGGACAATGATAAAAAAATTTAACTGATAAGTTTATATAGAACATTTACCTTTAGGTAAGCCATTTGATCACCTGTTAATCTCATATAAAGAGTTAATGGTAAATAAACAAAAACTATCCATCTTACAATATTATTCTAATGAATCAAAATACTTATTTAGCTCATTATCGTTAACATACATACATTAATGATATACTTCCATAAGTGTAATATAATAAAATACTATATTGAGATAAATCCCATAAATCATTCAAAAATCTTCTTATAATGAATAATATAAAATTGATATAAACTAATTTATAGAATACATTTCCTATGTGAATTGATCTATTAAATGTAGTAATACCATCGTCAAATATTAAGCACAAATATAATTAAAATAATCACACTAATATAATTATCGTATTTTGCATAATAAATCATCATCATTATTATTACTATTATTTTTATTTTTATTTTTATTTATATATTTTTATATATTTATATATTATTTGTAGTCCAAAGTTAACAGACACAAACCTGTTTCTATTTTGCCTTTATCCGTATACGAAAAAAAGTTATAAGTCTTCTATCTTCTTTGCCTATTACACATGAATAATGTAAATATTTATTTTCACATCTATGTTGTACATATACCTTATTAACAAGCACCCAAATTCCATGCAATATGAATATTATTATTTTTATTTGCTTAGATGTACACTTTTATAAATTAGCTCATGTATATAAGGTTTAACTTGGCTTTCTCTAGTTAGTGAGTGTTTGATTAATTGAGACCCCTTTTTAATTTTAAGATTATTTGATCTAATGTGCCTTATGTTCATTTGATAATTGGTCATGATGTTGTGCCATTTAAGTTATCATTTTAATTAGAGTTATATCATTAATAATTCCATAGTTCAATAAAAAAAAGTGTTTTAACTACCTTAAGTTCTTACATTAAACCCACGTAGGTCTTTAAATCATAAACATTAATTTATGGCATAAAACATGCCATTTAATGAGACCTTCTACATTTTCATAAATGAGTACTCCCACTTACCTTATGTGGATCTAGTTCGCTAGGTAACATGTAGTGGTTATAAGACGTTATGTATGCTAGACAACTTTTAAAAGTGTTAGTGACATATTCAGCCACATATATCTCTTAATTAAATAGCTTTGTATCACATATAATCAAAGAGGGTTCTTAGGTACATTAACAGTCTCATGTGTTCTTTTAGTTATCTGTCCAAACGTGTATAATTTTATAAAGGTCTTAATATACATTTATAACTACATTATCTAGGTTATAAGGAAGGGTTATATGTTTAGTTTAATTATAGGTGTTGAGGATGTTGGTAACAAAAATTCCTTAGATTCCATGCTTAAATCAAGCATGCTTCAAGGTCATAAGATTGTGGTTAAATTGAAAGGCTGATAAGTCAGGCATTCATTTTAGTTCCACGGTCATATGATTGCAGTTAAAGTGTTATCATGTCTTTAACTTATTTAAAATTTCCCCATAATGGTTACATCTTAAGCTGCTGATTCAATCATACGAATCTTGAAAGGATCAAATTCATTCTTTCAATTCTATCAAGTGCACTAAGTACATCTTCTCCTCTACAATTCTTGAATTAGTAATTTCGTTACTTATTATTTAAGTATCCTTGGTTAAGGTCTTAGTTGAGCTACTTATTATATATATGAGTATATGTTTTAGTAGTGAATTGATTATCCATCCAATAATCTTCATAAAAGTTGATCATTATAGTCACATGAATATAAATGACACATGTTCTAGCATGCCAATTTCCATATAATGTTTCAGTTCTTATTTCTTTCTCTTTTTTATAATTGAAGTATTAGTCGTAGATAATATGAATAAGGAACACACATATACAAGGGGGTACTTACACAAGAAATTCAATATTCCAGTTATTCAATGGTTAATACATACAATATAATGCTTTTCTTGAATGCTTTAAATGAAATTCTATGATGAAATTTATGTGTGTAAGGTGATGCATTGACATGATCAACATGTTATTATATGATAAAGTATAGTTTAAAATATGTGAATAAGTTAAAGTGAAGTAAAAATAAATGTTATGTTAAATGGTAAGTTAGGATATAAATGGAATTCCATGGAAAGTTAAGGTTATTATTGGAAACTTTTATATATATGACTTATGTCTATATTATTGTAATGTATGGAAGGTATAATCCTTATGTAATCATGACATAAAAATGATGTAAAAATGGTTATGAAGAAGAGGAAATCAAATGGCTTAAGTAACTGGTATAAGCTTACAAAGTGTTATTTTATGATTAGTTCTTATTTAGTATAATCAAAATTAGGTCTTATATCATCCTAACGAAGAAGTAAGTTGGTTTTCATTCCTTATTTCACTATAACACATTTGGTTTCTTTCTCTTCTTCTTCTCTTTGCTTCTTAACTTAGGAAAAATACTCTTTCAAGGTAAGATTTCATGGTGAATTTATTTTTCATGCTACTTTTGTGCTCTATACGTTCTATGTATACCTTCTTCTTTTTCTTTATGCTTTCTTAATTGCTTAATGAAAGGGGAGTTACTGAAGGGTTTGTTATGATTGTATATAAATGAAAGAATTGGATTGAATGATGAAAGATAAGAAAGTTAAGTTGCTGAAATTGGTGTTATGTGTAATTGACTGAGTTTTTGTTATGGTATATGAAAATTGTATTAAATCCTAACTTATGCTACTTGAATATGTTATTTTGATTATTTCTTGAAGTGTGTGAATTATGTTTAAAGGTGTTTAGAGGGTTTGATATGCTTAAAGGTTGATGGAAAGATGATTAAATGTAATGGTAACTTGAAATCCAACTTGCTGCTTAATTTAGGAAATTTTCAGTTTTTATGGTTTTAGGTGGTAGAATTATGTAGCCATTGAGTTTATATGAAAATATGATTGAATGATGTGTTTAGATGAAAATGAGATTTGGTTTCATGTACAGGTGAGTTATGACTTGAAAATACTAAAATGGTTGCTAGGAAGGTAGTAAGCATGTCATTTGGGTGTGTTATGTATGTCTTGCCTTAGAGTATGGATATGTGTTTTGTATGCTAGAAACTTGGATCTAATTTTATGTGTAATATGTATATGTATGTTTGAATTTAGTATAGCTTGATGTCAATATGAATTAGAGGTCAAAATGGTTAAGGTGTGCATGAAGGCACTTATAAGGTAGCTTATGCACCTTAATGTATAAGTTATATAACTTTGTGTATTGTAAGAGATATGAATGAATAATTGTGAATCTATATATATTGCTTATAGATATGACTTAGGAAAACATGTTCATTCATTAAAAGTGATTATATGACTAAGTTATGATAAGGAAAGAATTGTATAAGTTGGTGGTATGTTGGAAATGTGCATTTTAGTGTAGGATGTGTAATAAGTCACTTTGTATGGGTTGTTTGCATACCAATTATCATATGAGACTTAAGATATACATGTGCCCTATTCCATAAGAGGTAAAGAGGTAAAAGTATGCATGTTTTTGCATGTTGTTTGGAAGTTTTATGTAAGTATGCTTTAAGGTAAGCAAAATAATACATTTTGGCAGCCTTATTTTGATATACGACCTTTTTACTTTTGGAGGCCTAATTAGATTAAATAAATTGCATGCTATAGCTTAAATAAAACCTTGATAAGTCTATTTTTTGATGGTTTATGACATGTTTATATATAAAGGCCATGAAGATCGCTTAAAAATTCATTTAGTCCAAGCAAGCATAAAAATGGTACTTTCACTTTCCTAGTTTCGGTTATTTATGTTGTATGCTATAAATACCTAAGTTTTGGTACTTTATTTATATGATTTAATACCTTGAGATATGCATGGAATAATGAACTAAAATTGAGTATCATTCATGGTTCATAAGATGGTCATTAATGGTACTTAATAGCATATGTATATTAAGTGAAAAGGAGAATGGAACTTGAAATGAAAATGATCATATGAATAGTGAAAATGATAAATAAATAATGCATATGACTAAATGAATAGTAACTTGACTAGCATGATTTGACACCCATGATCATGATAAGTATTTTAAGCTTCAAAACTTGATGCTATACATACCTAAACCTTATAACTCTTTATGATAACTAGAATATTCACTTAGAGGCATGAAATGATGTTAATGCAATAATCACACATGATCATGACAAGTATTATATACACTTACATGTTCTAAATACTTAAGTTACATGTCAATATGCATATGTATGACTTATATATGAACTTGAACTTAAAATGCAAAGATGAGTAATGGTATGAATTTAGATATTAGCTTACCATATATTCAAATAAAGGTCCATGATGTATAAACATACATGATGGATGCTATTATCGATTCCCTTGATGGAATCATACAATATATATTCCTATCATGGAACCATAGAGAAATATTATGTTCCTATAAGAACTAGAGTATTATATAGTATTGGTACATAGAGAAATGGACTCAGAATGGATTATGCACAATCATATAGAAATGATATGAAATGTTATAGGAAAATTAGAAGAAGAATGCAAAGCATGATTGCATTCTCATAGACATACATTATCATTTATTTATCATGAAAATATAGTTAATGAAACGATGAATGTAATAAAATTGTGCTTATATAAAAAAATATATAGAGCAATGATGTTTAAATACAGTATTGATCTAGGAAAAAGTTATAGTGGATTCCTTATGGTATTTATTCCTATCTATACATAGTATGCTATATGTATTGCTTATAATAGATAAAGAACAATGCAAAGTGACATGATATGATACAATTATATTGCTTATTTGTTGTTCATCATGATTTGATGTCGTTATGTTATTTATGATGCGTGATCATGTTATTTACTCATTTTATAGCACTATTGAGTTTTATACTCAACATTTATCATTTGATGAATATAGGACTGGGACCCTTGGATGAGGATTTAGATTGATCGGTCAATAATTAAAGGAGGTTGAGATTTTTAACAATCCCATTCTTAGAGCAGTTTTGGACAAATATAACATACTTCATGATGTCTTCTATATATGTAGCTTGTTGTATTAACCTTTACGACAGTAATACTTATATTATAAACTTTTATTGTATGAAATATCAATACCATTAAAAGTATGTAAAACTAAATACACAGTTTTCACATGATGAATGACAGTATGGCTATGAATGATCAATGTATAGTGCATTTGTAGGATATTATGGATGCATACCATTGTCTATTCATATTACCCATGTTTATAGATACTCCTAGATTACAGGAACACATTATTTGATATAACTAAATTAATTGAAAAAAATTATACATATCTTTTGTAGGATAATTAATGATTTCCTTGCTTAGAAGACTATTAGTTGTTCTACGGGAGTGTGTTACATTGGGTTTGGGTATGACATATTTTAGTTGTAGGATAATTAATGATTTCCTTGCTTAAGAGACTATTAGTTGTTCTATAGGAGCATGTTACACCGGGTGTGACAGCAAATATCCTTCCTAAATTCCAAATGTACTTTCTTTGATATATCTTTTCAAACCAATAACTACTAAGCAAGAATAATTTGGCTTACTTAATTTAAAATTTCTAATGACTAACTTTCAACTAACTTTATCATTTTAATTCATTATAGTAGTTATAAACATATATAAGATATTAAACCTTTAGTCATTTATCCAAGATTTCTATTCTAATATAGTCTAACATATCCCATCTTTTAAATTTAATAATTCATTCAAATTCTTTATTTCACATTTTAACATTCTACCATTTATTTATCAAACTATTAATATTATTCAATTATTCACTAATCATTCAAATAATTTTATTCCTATAATCTAAAAATATAACTTACATGTAATTATGATTATAATTTAGATAATAGTGAATATGGATGTGACATTCTATATATCCATATATGATAATAATGGTATGCATCATGTTAATTAACACATATATATATTACATTCCTTTGCTCTTTATCATTTCATCCTTTCCCTATCATCACATTAGTCTTTGTCTCTGATTACATTTTACTTATATTGATAGGGCACCAATATCGCCACCTACTGATATTAGACAAGGTATCAATATTATCACTTATCGATCCTAGATAGGATATCAATATCACCACCTATTCATCATTAGGTAGGGTATCAATACCACTACCTACTATCTTATTGATAAGGTATCTATATTATAACTTATCATTTTTATTATGGAAGGGTATCAATAACACCACTAACTACTAAGTTAAATTATAGAAGAGTAATAACATTGTATCGATTACAACATCCCTCTTTATTCTCCATATATTATGTTGCAATGATTTCATAGATAACTTAATATTGATAACTTGATGTATGCATGTGATGATTTCATGTTAATTTCCATTAGTACAACTCACAAGTAATTCATAATTTCCAACCATTAACACTTTATACCAAATGCAGGGTTATACCATCAATATAAGTCATTATGTTTAAAATAAAGAATATTAAACCAACATGCTCATATGACATTCGTAACTTGTAATCATGATAATTAACTTGCATGTCATGCAATTCTCTCTTTTTAAATGGAATTATTAAATAATGAAAGAATGGCAGTAGAAGCACTAACCAATAATTCTGTTATGTAGTATTTGCCTATAACAGGCTATTTATTTACTTATTAATCTCATTCAAGAAATTAATAGCAAATAAACATAAACAATTACTATATCTAATTTACCATCTATTTGTAATGTATATTTATACTTATAATTAGATTATGTGTATATGGATGAGTAATAGCATTTTTAATTGAGTACATCATTCCATACTTATATACCTATCTAACGATCTCTATAGGCATCTATACCATTTCATAATTATAACTAAATTTTTTTACATTTTCCTTTTTAATAGAGCCTCCTTTCCAGATGAAGTTATTAAATAATTAACATGTAATACATAAACCATTAATCAATGATATTATTATAATATATTTAACTTTAGGTAACCTTTTCATTTACATGCCAATTTATTCATAAACGTAACATCAAATAAGTACAAACCTGCTTATGGTGAAGTTAATCTTCCATTTATGTTAAAGCTGTGGCTTCTCTAATCACCACCTATACAATTACCATCCACGTTTAGAGTAGCAGTTATGGCTATGACATATAATTATGTTATCCTAAATTGTCTATAAATTCAATCATTTGCATGATCAATGATATACATAAACATCTTTAAATGTAAGATAACATAAAGGAGCATCTCCATAATTAGTTAATTTATGGGCATATATATGTATAAGATTACATTAAGGTTCTATGATAGTCTTTCATAGATTTCCTTTTTATTGTGCATGCTTGTTCTTCATGAAATTTTGCATGGAATGCCATTTCCTATTTTAATCCACTAATATACATACCAATAGCTTATTTTTAGGCATAATTATGCATTTTTGTAAATTGAAACACAAATTTCCAACCTTAAGTTATGAAATACAACCTTTAATTCTTGACAATTATATCATATATCAACAACACCAACTTAACTACTTCTTTTGGTCTAATAATACACCTTACTCATGCACTTGACTAATGAATTTTACAAGATAAGAGAGTAACTAAAATGCAGTCCTTAATTCTATATGCATATTCCATGTATAAGGTACAATCTAACCTTTTAAATCAAGTTAAGCATATACATGCTTCTAGTTACAGGGAAATTGTGAGCTTTGGTTCCGTTTTCCGGCTTGTTAAAAGGTTTTAACTTTTGAAAAGCAAGCATGGATTGTGGAGTCGCCACCTATTTTATTTCTATTAATCCAATTGAATTAACTTTTTGAAAACTAGGAAATAAAACTTAGGTTTTTCAGAGTTGAAAACATCCTTCGTTTCTTCAGAGTATGGGTTCGGGATTTTCAAATCTATTTGTATTCCATCTTAACATGCTCATTTGTTTAAGTTAATGAAAGCTCCTAGCACGCATTTAGGTTTAAGTTCAATTAGCATACTTTT